>JAUJYZ010000548.1:0-286466 GCA_033675265.1 Actinostola sp. cb2023
AAGACACGTACGGTTGTGAATGTCGGCCCAGGAGAAATGATAAAAAGGACATCATGAGGGAATGCTAGCTACGTGATCAAAGTCGATTCAGCTCTCACGTTCTGATATGTCCGTCCACAGGACCCAAGTTGTACGACATACACCTGTCATCAAGATAGCATTTGCGCTGACAAGCTTCTAATCCGGATACAAGGAATCTGAAGGTGTTGATCACGTGACCATTAATTATATAAAGACGTGGTCTCCAATACAGTGAAGATATTCGAAGTCTTTACAACCACCATCACCTGTGTAAGGAGGGGAGATGAAACAAGGGTTGATGAAACAAGGGTCGACGAAACAAGGGTAGATGAAACAAGGGTTGATGAAACAAGGGTAGATGAAACAAGGGTTGATGAAACAAGGGTTGATGATGAAACAGGGTCGATGAAATAAGGGTTGATGAAACAAGGGTTGATGAAACAAGGGTTGATGAAACAAGGGTTGATGAAACAAGGGTTGATGAAACAAGGGTTGATGAAACAAGGTTGATGAAACAAGGGTCGATGAAACAAGGGTTGATGAAACAAGGGTTGATGAAACAAGGTTGATGAAACAAGGAGTGATGAAACAAGGGTTGATGAAACAAGGGTCGATGATGAAACAAGGGGTTGATGGTTGATGAAACAAGTTGGTCGGGTTGATGACAAATTTGAAACAAGGGTGATGAAACAATGAAACAAGGGTTGATGAAACAGGGTGATGGTTGATGAAACAAGGGTTGATGAAACAAGGGTGATGAACAAGGGCTGATGAAAAGGGTGATGAAACAAGGGGAGATGAAACAAGGGTTGATGAAACAAGGGTCGATGAAACAAGGGTCGATGATGAAACAAGGGTTGATGAAACAATGAAACAAGGGTCGATGAAACAAGGGTTGATGAAACAAGGGTTGATGAAACAAGGGTTGATGAAACAAGGGTCGATGAAACAAGGGTTGATGAAACAAGGGTTGATGAAACAAGGGTTGATGAAACAAGGGTTGATGAAACAAGGGGTTGATGATGAAACAAGGGTTGATGAAACAAGGGTCGATGAAACAAGGGTTGATGAAACAAGGGATGAAACAAGGGTTGATGAAACAAGGGTTGATGAAACAAGGGTCGATGAAACAAGGGTTGATGATGAAACAAGGGTTGATGAAACAAGGGTTGATGAAACAAGGGTTGATGAAACAAGGGTTGATGAAACAAAGGGTGATGAAACAAGGGGTCGATGAAACAAGGGTTGATGAAACAAGGGTTGATGAAACAAGGGTTGATGAAACAAGGGTTGATGAAACAAGGGATCGATGAAACAAGGGTTGATGAAACAAGGGTCGATGATGATGAAACAAGGGTTGATGAAACAAGGGTTGATGAAACAAGGGGTTGATGAAACAAGGGTCGATGAAACAAGGGTTGATGAAACAAGGGTTGATGAAACAGGGTTGATGAAACAAGGGTTGATGAAACAAGATGGTTGATGAAACAAGGGTTGATGAAACAAGGGTTGATGAAACAAGGGTTGATGAAACAAGGGTTGATGAAACAAGGGTTGATGAAACAAGGGTTGATGAAACAAGGGTTGATGAAACAAGGGGGTGAAACAAGGGTGATGAAACATGATGAAACAAGGGTTGATGAAACAAGGGTGATGATGAAACAAGGGTTGATGAAACAAGGGTTGATGAAACAAGGGTTGATGAAACAAGGGTTGATGAAACAAGGGTTGATGCTGATGAAACAAGGGTTGATGAAACAAGGGTTGATGAAACAAGGGTGATGAAACAAGGGTTGATGAAACAAGGGTTGATCGATGAAACAAGGGTTGATGAAACAAGGGTTGATGAAACAAGGGTTGATGAAACAAGGGTGATGATGAAAACAGGGTTGATGAAACAAGGGTCGATGAAACAAGGGATGAAACAAGGTGATGAAACAAGGGTTGATGAAACAAGGGTTGATGAAACAAGGGTTGATGAAACAAATGAAAACAAGGGTTGATGAAACAAGATGAAACAAGGGTTGATGAAACAAGGGTGATGAAACAAGGGTGATGAAACAAGGGTTGATGAAACAAGGGTCACAGGGTTGATGAATGAAACAAGGGTTGATGAAACAAGGGTTGATGAAACAAGGGTTGATGAAACAAGGGTCGATGAAACAAGGGTTGATGAAACAAGGGTTGATGAAACAAGGGTCGATGAAACAAGGGTTGATGAAACAAGGGTTGATGAAAACAAGGGTTGATGAAACAAAAAACAAGGGTTGATGAAACAAGGGTTGATGAAACAAGGGGTTGATGAAACAAGGGTTGATGAAACAATGAAACAAGGGTTGATGAAACAAGGTTGATTGATGAAACAAGGGTTGATGAAACAAGGGTTGATGAAACAAGGGTTGATGAAACAAGGGGATGATGAAACAAGGGTTGATGAAACAAGGGTTGATGAAACAAGGGTTGATGAAACAAGGGTCGATGAAACAAGGGTCGATGATGAAACAAGGGTTGATGAAACAAGGGTTGATGAGGGTTGATGAACAAGGGTTGATGAAACAAGGGGATGAAACAAGGGTTGATGAAACAAGGGTTGATGAAACAAGGGGTGAAACAAGGGTCGATGAAACAAGGGTTGATGAAACAAGGGTTGATGAAACAAGGGTCGATGAAACAAGGGTTGATGAAACAAGGGGATGAAACAAGGGTTGATGATGATGAAACAAGGGATCAGGGTTGATGAAACAAGGGTGATGATGAAACAAGGGTTGTGAAACAAGGGTCGATGATGAAACAAGGGTTGATGAAACAAGGGATGAAACAAGGGTTGATGAAACAAGGGTTGATGAAACAAGGGTGATGAAACAAGGGTTGATGAAACAAGGGTTGATGAAACAAGGGTCGATGAAACAAGGGTCGATGATGAAACAAGGGTTGATGAAACAAGGGTTGATTGATGAAACAAGGGTTGATGAAACAAGGGTTGATGAAACAAGGGTTGATGAAAAGGGTGATGATGAAACAAGGGTCGATGAAACAAGGGTTGATGAAACAAGGGTAGATGAAACAAGGGTTGATGAAACAAGGGATGATGACACATGGCTATTGTGTTCATTGTAAAAATATATTAGAAAGCAGGTCCTGGATTCACAAAGGTGTTTTGAGACACTTAGGATTTCGTTTATCTTAAGACACGTACGGTTGTGAATGTCGGCCCAGGAGAAATGATAAAAAGGACATCATGAGGGAATGCTAGCTACGTGATCAAAGTCGATTCAGCTCTCACGTTCTGATATGTCCGTCCACAGGACCCAAGTTGTACGACATACACCTGTCATCAAGATAGCATTTGCGCTGACAAGCTTCTAATCCGGATACAAGGAATCTGAAGGTGTTGATCACGTGACCATTAATTATATAAAGACGTGGTCTCCAATACAGTGAAGATATTCGAAGTCTTTACAACCACCATCACCTGTGTAAGGAGGGGAGATGAAACAAGGGTTGATGAAACAAGGGTCGACGAAACAAGGGTAGATGAAACAAGGGTTGATGAAACAAGGGTAGATGAAACAAGGGTTGATGAAACAAGGGTTGATGAAACAAGGGTCGATGAAACAAGGGTTGATGAAACAAGGGTTGATGAAAACAAGGGTTGATGAAATAAGGGTTGATGAAACAAGGGTTGATGAAACAAGGGTTGATGAAACAAGGGTCGATGAAACAAGGGTCAATGAAACAAGGGTGATGATGAAACAAGGGTTGATGAAACAAGGGTCGATGAAACAAGGGTTGATGAAACAAGGGTTGATGAAACAAGGGTCGATGAAACAAGGGTTGATGAAACAAGGGTTGATGAAACAAGGGTTGATGAAACAAGGGTCGATGAAACAAGGGTTGATGATGCAACAAGGGTCGATGAAACAAGGGTCGATGAAACAAGGGCTGATGAAACAAGGGTTGATGAAACAAGGGTTGATGAAACAAGGGTTGATGAAACAAGGGTTGATGAAACAAGGGTTGAAAACAAGGGTTGATGAAACAAGGGTAGATGAAACAAGGGTTGATGAAACAAGGGTCGATGAAACAAGGGCTGATGAAACAAGGGTCGATGAAACAAGGGTCGATGAAACAAGGGCTGATGATGAAACAAGGGTCGATGAAACAAGGGTCGATGAAACAAGGGCTGATGAAACAAGGGTTAATGAAACAAGGGTTGATGAAACAAGGGTTGATGAAACAAGGGTCGATGAAACAAGGGTTGATGAAACAAGGGGGATCGATGAAACAAGGGTTGATGAAACAAGGGATGATGACACATGGCTATTGTGTTCATTGTGTAAATATATTAGAAAGCAGGTCCTGGATTCACAAAGGTGTTTTGAGACACTTAGGATTTCGTTTATCTTAAGACACGTACGGTTGTGAATGTCGGCCCAGGAGAAATGATAAAAAGGACATCATGAGGGAATGCTAGCTACGTGATCAAAGTCGATTCAGCTCTCACGTTCTGATATGTCCGTCCACAGGACCCAAGTTGTACGACATACACCTGTCATCAAGATAGCATTTGCGCTGACAAGCTTCTAATCCGGATACAAGGAATCTGAAGGTGTTGATCACGTGACCATTAATTATATAAAGACGTGGTCTCCAATACAGTGAAGATATTCGAAGTCTTTACAACCACCATCACCTGTGTAAGGAGGGGAGATGAAACAAGGGTTGATGAAAAACAAGGGTCGACGAAACAAGGGTAGATGAAACAAGGGTTGATGAAACAAGGGTCGATGAAACAAGGGTTGATGAAACAAGGGTTGATGAAACAAGCTAGGGTCGATGAAACAAGGGTTGATGAAACAAGGGTTGATGAAACAAGGGTTGATGAAATAAGGGTTGATGAAACAAGGGTTGATGATGACACAAGGGTTGATGAAACAAGGGTCGATGAAACAAGGGTCAATGAAACAAGGGTTGATGAAACAAGGGTTGATGAAACAAGGGTCGATGAAACAAGGGTTGATGAAACAAGGGTTGATGAAACAAGGGTCGATGATGAAACAAGGGTTGATGAAACAAGGGTTGATGAAACAAGGGTTGATGAAACAAGGGTCGATGAAACAAGGGTGATGAAACAAGGGTCGATGAAACAAGGGTCGATGAAACAAGGGCTGATGAAACAAGGGTTGATGAAACAAGGGTTGATGAAACAAGGGTCGATGAAACAAGGGTCGATGAAACAAGGGTTGATGAAACAAGGGTAGATGAAACAAGGGTTGATGAAACAAGGGTCGATGAAATAAGGGCTGATGAAACAATGGTCGATGAAACAAGGGTCGATGAAACAAGAGTTGATGAAACAAGGGTCGATGAAACAAGGGTTGATGAAACAAGGGCTGACGAAACAAGGGTTAATGAAACAAGGGTTGATGTAACAGGGGTGGATGAAACAAGGGTCGATGAAACAAGGGTTGATGAATCAAGGGTTGATGAAACAAGGGTTGATGAAACAAGGGTCGATGAAACAAGGGCTGATGAAACAAGGGTTGATGAAACAAGGGTTGATGAAACAAGGGTTGATGAAACAAGGGTTGATGAAACAAGGGTCGATGAAACAAGGGTTGATGAAACAAGGGTCGATGAAACAAGGGTTGATGAAACAAGGGTTGATGAAACAAGGGTTGATGAAACAAGCTAGGGTCGATGAAACAAGGGTCGATGAAACAAGGGTTGATGAAACAAAGGTTGATGAAACAAAGGTTGATGAAACAAGGGATTGATGAAACAAGGGTCGATGAAACAAGGGTTGATGAAACAAGGGTAGATGAAACAAGGGTTGATGAAACAATGGTCGATGAAACAAGGGTCGATGAAACAAGGGTCGATGAAACAAGGGTTGATGAAACAAGGGTTGATGAAACAAGGGTCGATGAAACAAGGGTTGATGAAACAAGGGTTGATGAAACAAGGGTTGATGAAACAAGGGTCGATGAAACAAGGGTTGATGAAACAAGGGTCGATGAAACAAGGGTCGATGAAACAAGGGCTGATGAAACAAGGGTTGATGAAACAAGGGTTGATGAAACAAGGGTTGATGAAACAAGGGTCGATGAAACAAGGGTTGATGAAACAAGGGTAGATGAAACAAGGGTTGATGAAACAAGGGTCGATGAAATAAGGGCTGATGAAACAAGGGTCGATGAAACAAGGGTCGATGAAACAAGGGCTGATGAAACAAGGGTCGATCGATGAAACAAGGGTCGATGAAACAAGGGCTGATGAAACAAGGGTTAATGAAACAAGGGTTGATGAAACAGGGGTTGATGAAACAAGGGTCGATGAAACAAGGTTGATGAATCAAGGGTTGATGAAACAAGGGTTGATGAAACAAGGGTCGATGAAACAAGGGCTGATGAAACAAGGGTTGATGAAACAAGGGTTGATGAAACAAGGGTTGATGAAACAAGGGTTGATGAAACAAGGGTCGATGAAACAAGGGTTGATGAAACAAGGGTTGATGAAACAAGCTAGGGTCGATGAAACAAGGGTCGATGAAACAAGGGTTGATGAAACAAAGGTTGTTGATGAAACAAAGGTTGATGAAACAAGGGATTGATGAAACAAGGGTCGATGAAACAAGGGTTGATGAAACAAGGGTAGATGAAACAAGGGTTGATGAAACAATGGTCGATGAAACAAGGGTCGATGAAACAAGAGTTGATGAAACAAGGGTCGATGAAACAAGGGTTGATGAAACAAGGGCTGACGAAACAAGGGTTAATGAAACAAGGGTTGATGTAACAGGGGTTGATGAAACAAGGGTCGATGAAACAAGGGTTGATGAATCAAGGGTTGATGAAACAAGGGTTGATGAAACAAGGGTCGATGAAACAAGGGCTGATGAAACAAGGGTTGATGAAACAAGGGTTGATGTTGATGAAACAAGGGTTGATGAAACAAGGGTTGATGAAACAAGGGTCGATGAAACAAGGGTTGATGAAACAAGGGTCGATGAAACAATGGTTGATGAAACAAGGGTTGATGAAACAAGGGTTGATGAAACAAGGGTCGATGAAACAATGGTTGATGAAACAAGGGTTGATGAAACAAGGGTTGATGAAACAAGCTAGGGTCGATGAAACAAGGGTCGATGAAACAAGGGTTGATGAAACAAAGGTTGATGAAACAAAGGTTGATGAAACAAGGGATTGATGAAACAAGGGTCGATGAAACAAGGGTTGATGAAACAAGGGTAGATGAAACAAGGGTTGATGAAACAATGGTCGATGAAACAAGGGTCGATGAAACAAGAGTTGATGAAACAAGGGTTGATGAAACAAGGGTAGATGAAACAAGGGTTGATGAAACAATGGTCGATGAAACAAGGGTCGATGAAACAAGAGTTGATGAAACAAGGGTTGATGAAACCCTTGCACTCGTGTTTGGTATATTACGTCCAACTCGCCACCTCAGCCGATGGCTATTCTTATGAAATATAATAAAGCCGTTGCCCCTTCGCCAGCTAAAGAGCGAGGAGGTGGCCATGGAGCGGTTGGTGTATCTATAGCCCCACAACTTTTTTATCCAGAGGTAGGACATTTTTAAGGAAATTAAAAAAAATTGCATCGTCATTGCGACCCTGGTACGGAAGAAAACGTTTAATAGCACTACCACTATTAAGCTTGCTCGGCGTGGGCCCTGGATGTTAGTTAGCTCGGGCGGTATCCTAACCGAGTAACCTTTCCATATTTTTGTTTGGTTTTATGTGTTTGCATATTATTCGGCTTCGGTAGTTAACACCCACCATGGTATGTATTATTCTTTTATATCATCAGCTCCCATATAATAATTGTTTTATTATCATTCAAAATATATACTTATATACTTACTAGATGCAGGTGTCCTGAACGTGGAAGGGTGCTCAATACTTGCGTAGAGTCAAAATATGTAGTACTTTTCACTATCAAATCTTTCTTTCTACTCCCAGTCTGGTTTCTTCACCTTCTACTGGGATTCTTTTACCACGATATTGTACGATTATTTTCATGGCATAACAAAGGCATATGGAATCCAATAATTTAAATCTTTGTTTTCACTCCCCAAGGGCTAGCGCTCCAGGACACCTTCAGAAATTGTCGAGAAAGTGGAACAACATATATATATATATATTTACATACGCATTTATCTACTTAGATTTACCTTAAAGGAGAACTGAAGCCTAAATTTATCTTTAAATAAAAACAAAGAGAATGTTGTGTACAAACATTTTCTGAAATAATTTTCAATTGTTTTTATTTTTATGGAGAAGAAACTTGAGTTTTAATTGTAAAAAGACATGGATTACCGCTGAATTAAGCGCGGCTCACTTCAGTAATTATTCCCCATGTCTGACGTCACCTATTCCAAGGGAAAGTGCAATGTAGAGTAATTATAAGTACATTGTATTTTCTTGTACCCGAGATAATGTTGTGAACGGATTTTAATATTCCCCATAAACGACGTCACTAACAAAAAGATCTGAGCCGACGGTAAAACGTTAACGGCAAAATGGCGGATGATATTCTATATTGAACGTAAATTATGATAATATCTAAGAAAGATTTGCAAAAATTAATACTCAAGTAATGCTAATATAAGACATATCTAACTTTCTTGAGAAAATAAATTTTGTCGTCAGTTCCCCTCAGTTAAACCATATAACTATAATTATTATTATCCTATACATATTACATCTCAGCCAATCAGAGTTCACCATTTCTATGAAATACAGAGCGGTATTTCATAGTTTGTATTAGCCAATCAAAATGTTGTAAATTATTCCCGCTTTTTTCTTCCACTGTACGCGCTCGCGTCGTGTTGCTACATTTACCAATCTTTGCATAAAAATTGTTTTTAATTTCGAAATCCAAACTCATTCAAAGCGATTCAAAGCGTTATAAACATGGCTTCAAGTTCGAGATATAATTCAAATCTTCCTAGCTTCACTCTCAGAAGAAGCGTTAGAAAACAACAGTTGACACGACGAATTCGAAATTCATAGCATTTATTTCTCAAGAACCGTGCAACGAAACTCGAAAAACTAAGTAGAAACGACTTGACAGTTTTAATTGTTGATGTAATATGTATAGGATAATATGGTTATTCCATGGTTTTCTATGGAATAGGGCGAAAATTTCACTCAAAAATTATATTATTTTAGTATACAACTCGCCTAAAGGCTCGCCTAAAGGCTCGTTGTATACCAAATAATATATTTTTTTCGTGAAATATTCGCTCGTATTCCATAGAAAAGCATGGAATATGTACTTTTATTATCCAGATATACACAAACTGTACTCCGTATAGTACAAATATGAGTACAATATTTGCCCAGATTTGTACAGTAAAAAACCGGTTTTGAAAACTAGTTGTGTTGACACGAACTCGTCCGGCCATCGACTCAATGACTGCAAGTCCCGGTAAACAAGCTTCAACATCGTTCTCTGGTGCTGTATTTTTAGTATAGTGGCTAAAACCACTGCACGATTGTTCTGGGTCAGTCAAAGTCTCCATTGCCAAGTAAATGTTGTAGTTATTTTATTGAATCAGATGATGAAGAAATAATTATAAGCTTAAACAGTTCGGTTTGGTCTTTTGCACCTCGAGTCGAAATGTGTAAGCTAAATATCTACAATTGAGAACTTGACAAATTAGACTACAGTTTCTTTCAGTCTTTTTCAAATATTTTATTCGCATTTTGGTAACCAAGAAAACAAAAACAAAAGTACAATTCGTTGTTTTTCACAATACGTTTTTACATGTCAACGATTTCTCCGAATTACAAACCTGAATCTCGTCCTAAATGATGAAAATTATCGGTGTTGAGAGACACTTGTCACTTGTATTGTCCACAGCTTGATAGATTAGACTTCCTTTCGTTAATATTGTACTTTTGATGAACTTTGAGACGAAAACATACAATATTTGAGCAAGTTTAAGCCTTGTAATTCGTTGTTTTTCACAATACTTCGCTTGAAGCCACAGAAAACCAGTTTGACTTGATTTTGCCACAAACCAATCAACAGCCGCAGAATTTAATTATTTATATAATTATCTATTTATTTACTGTATATAGTTTGTTTGTACTTTTGTAAATATTATTCTAGTTAATTTATTGAATGGTTGTAACTATTGTTACTCAATGGGTTGATTAAAAGAAATGAAACAAATGAAACTCCCCAAGGACTAGCGCTCCAGGACACCATCAGAAATTGTCGAGAAAGTGGAACAACCGAAAATCGGGCGAATTTATAATAGTGTATGCCATAGCCTTGTATCAGATTGCCGCAGACCATCACGATCGCAGGTTCTGGAAATTTCTTCGGCTTAAAATATATTTTAAAACATTTCCAGTTCTTCTGCAGTTGTTGTTTATGCGGTGTTTGTGTCTTAAAATAAATGTTGCCAATAACTTTGTTCTGAACCTTTGAATAGACATAGGGGGTCACCATTCTCGTTTTCGCGCTAGATGCTCTTTAGCCTGCGTAGCAGCTCTAAGGGGCAGGGGCTGGGGATTGGGGAAGGAATGGAGGGGGATTGGGGAGAGGAGGGGGAGGCACTCCCGAATTTAGGATAGAGGTGTGCCGCCGGGATGTCGAAACCCTGATCCTATTTAAGAATGGAAAATTTGAAGATTCATACCCTTTCCAAAAAGTTAATACTATTCCTTTGGAAATCGCTAATATCAGAAATACATAGGCTGGCTGTCACGCAAAGCGGATTTTTTATCAAAATAAAAAGAAGTGTACCCAATTTAAAGATCGAATATTTTATTTTATAGTGAAAAAGCAAAATATGGTACCCAATTTAAGGATCAGGAGGTTCAAAAACCATACCCTATTCGGAGGCACATACCTATATAGCATATATAATATGGTACCCCCCCCCCCCCCCCCCCCCCCTCCCCGGGTTTTGGCGACGCTTCGTAGCTCATCTCCTTCGGAGTATCACATGAAATCCCCAACGATTTTGCCTCCAGTATTCAGTGATCCTGAATGATACTCACGAGGGGAGAAATAATCAAGACCGATACTTCTTGTTTGCCAAAGCCTGTTGGCAAAACGGCAAAAGCATTTTTTCTTTCTAGCAATGCAAGGACATGATTGCTAATTCCTACTCTTCTTTTAGGACGATTCCGTTCAATCTCTCCGTTCTAAAAATGTTTGAAACAAATTGTCGACTCCTGTCTGTGAGTCTTCATCAGGTTTGTTTTCAATCATATTTAGAACTGCTATTTTTATATATTTTCTTAATATGATCACAGATCGTCCAAATACTACTAATTCATTATACATTTACCCGGACATTTAATCCGTTAATCACCAGCTTGTGCTAGCTAGTGTTTGGTCGTAGCAAGAGATAAACACAGTGTGCAGTCAGTCGGCTGTTCTTCTGTCCAGAACGAGTAGAAGAAGCATGGCTGTCACACAGAGTTGTGGAATATTATTTTGTTTGTTTGTTCTACAAACTCAGCCCATTCAAGGTAACTGAATATACGTACATATGTAGGAATTGTTTGCTGGGTAGCAAGTCGAACAAAAGCAAGGCCAGTCATATATGTATTCTCCACGGGAATTCCTTTCCAATTGATCAGTATTACATATGTTTGTCCAAAGTTTGTGGTTTGGGAACTGAGTAAAAGTTCTGGGTATATTAAACATCAGAGTTATGCTTCGAAAAACATCAGCTAAAACGAACGGGCAAAAGACTACGGATTGAACTAAGCGAATACTAGTACTGAATATTGTTTTAAATATAGCTAATTGCATAACCTGTCATTGTCGGGTTGAAATCATAAATCATAGAAGCTGAGACCGCAAGGATGGATGGGAAATCAGTTCATGAGCCACATTACATACAGATATATTCAATGTTCTCGTAGTTTTGAAGATGTATGAGCTATTTAACTAAGATCCTACAAGTCTGGATAAAAAGGTCGATCATTTGACGGTGTTATTTGAGAGTTTTAATTTCACATAATTCCTTTTGGTCATAGCTTTCATGATTTTCAATCCGACAACGATTATGGAATTAGCTATATATAGCTTAAGTTAATAGCTAAGTTATTTTAACGCCGTTAAACGCTAAATTAAAACAACATTAACTTCAAGAAATGATGGGTATTTTGTCTATTTTCATGGTGAAATATGAAGCACAAACGGTTTACTACACAAGTTAACTAAGCCATGCGAGATTCAGTATAAAGGTGCCACCGTTTAGGTTAGAACGGGTCCCAGCGCATATTTTACCCTTATTACATTAGCTAACATTGTGAAGTATCACTTTAATTCCTACGCACGCACTATTGTTAGACCTTGTTAGTTTAACATTTCCATATAAAACTTGTTGATCATCATTAAGGCTATTGATTTATGAAAAAAAAATTGGGGGTATCCATGCATGTAACGGAGATAATTAATGATAAACATCGTAAATAACCGCTGACCAGTAATTTTCATCATTTACAATAAAATATTTCTTTAGTACTCCAAATTAATAAAAAATGTCCATAAACACAGTTTATCGATTAACAATTATAAAGTTCTTTAAAGAGAAAAGGAAAAATAGAAGGTTTTCCCATGAATCGTTTTATTAATAGCTATATTTTCCTCTGTTTGCCGCTTCTATGGAATACTGACAGAAAGTACATTTTCGTGTCAATTATTTTTCGGATATTTTTTGAAGACAAATTCCTCAAACCTCATTGCAAATATTAAGAAGAAGAAAAAATTGGGTATCCATGCATTTAAAAAAGTTATTGTCGTCAAAAGTTATATATTCTAGCAATTCGAAAGTTGCGATAGACACATTTTCACCAGCCCTCCCATGCTAGTAAGTCACTATTGTCATCGTTGATCTTGTGGTTTGCAAAGCGTGTTTTTGGCAAACTTTTTCAAGAAATATTGGCTATTATGAGAGGAAATAGGACTTTTCCTCGGTTAGAGTGCTTCATAAAATGTTTATATTCATTGCAGCTTTGTGAACTGTTCTGGTAAGTAATGAATGCAAATAAAATATATTTATTAGCTGGTCAGTTTTGTCTTGTTTTATTGACCTTGTTATTGACTACTGGTACTGTGTTGTTTATCGACTCAGTTAAGCTTATTTCTCATTAACGTTTTGCAAGTCATCAAACTTTGAAGACATTCATGGCTTTCCTTAACTTGATTATTATTATATGAAACCTTCTGCATATCAGGTGGATTAATTTTCGATATATACTATAGTGCTGAAAATGGAATAGTTTAAAAGTATTAAAGTCGTTTAAATTAGGATGCCTTGAATTTTGTCACTCGATCCGATTGATCCCGGGCAACACATTGCATGACAATATTGTGTTCTGAAACTTAGCAATACTTTTTAGGGAATCTATACTTATCGTTTGATTATTTATAGAAAATTGACATGTATTCACTCTTTCTTCGTTGAATTTGACTCGATTTTACTGCATTTTTGAAGTTTTCCAGAAAACTCAAAATGGGTTTCCTGTGCTATTTTACGTCACCATGTGCGCAGAACTATATGCGCGCGGAAATTAGTAGGCACCAACCTTAATTACCTATAATTAATAAGTTAACACATCGGCAATCCGCTTTATCTTTGCCGTTTATTTCTCAATTAACCGGTATTAATTCAATGTATTTTCTGTCAAACCATCAAATAAGCTGTATCGGCAGGATTGCTTGAGTCCCACAGATTCCAGTCAATGTTTAACTAGTGCAATTTCCGAGAAGAAATCGAGTGTCTGCCTCAATATTGTTATTGTTATTGTTATTATTATTATTATTATTATTATTATTATTATTATTATTATTTGTATTATTATTATTATTATTATTATTATTATTATTATATTATTATTATTATTATTATTATTATTATCATTATTATTATTAATATTATTAGTATTATCATTATTATTATTATTAATATTATCATTATTATTATTATTATTATTATTTATTATTATTATTATTATTATTATTATTATTATTATTATTATTTATTATTATTATTATTATTATTATTATTATTATTATTATATTATTATTATTATTATTATTATTATTATTATTATTATTATTATTATTATTATTATTATTATTATTATTTATTATTATTATTATAATTATAATTATTGTATTATTATTATTATTATTATTATCATTATTATTATTAATATTATTATTATTATTATTATTATTATTATTGTATTATTATTATTGATAGTTGTTTGGCTTATAGTTTTCAATAGAAATAGAAAAATCAACGCTATACGACGTTTCGATGTCGCAGACATCATTATCAAGTGAAACTGGTACAAGAAGAATAAATTAAATTAAGCAAAGTTGCAGTTCCCATGGGTATACTAAAAACTAAAATAACTTTGCGTTGATGGAGTCGGTCTGTATGTTAAGTGCCGGTTTCAGTTCTTGTATAAACAACATTTCATATATTAGGCAGTCAAATTTATTTCGGCACTTTTTAAGTACCGAAAAGTTCTCTGATGTTGGTTTGTCCAGTCCATGTGGTCTGACATGCTTGCCAATTGTTGAACTTCGATAGCCATGCTCTGTAATGCGTTGGTGAAGATGTCGATTGGTATAACCGACATAGTCTTTATCACAAAGACCACATTTATACAAATATACAACGCATTGTTCGCTGACTAGCTTTGGTTTCAGCTCTCTAGGTTTAAGTGTATCACCTATTTTCCTGCTGGTGAAGACAGGGCGTAGGGAAATGCCAATTTTATGACTGAGATTTTGTAGTCGTTTACGCATGTTTTTGGCAGAGTCTTGGTCTTTAAAAGGGAGGCTGAACCATACTTCGTTGATCGACGTGTCTTTCTCCACGGTGTCTGAGCGAACCTTGTTAGATGCTTGATCATTGATGAAAGTGTTATTATTATTATTATTATTATTATTATTATTATTATTATGTATTATTATTATTATTATTATTATTATTATTATTATTATTATTATTATCATTTATTATATTAATATTATTAGTATTATCATTATTATTATTATTAATATTATCATTATTATTATTAATATTATTATTATTATCATTATTAATATTATTATTATTATCATTATTAATATTATTATTATTATCATTATTATTATTATTATCATTATCATTATTATTTCACTGTAAAAGATGCTTTTTCCACGTAAATGGATTTTTATTATCCAAGCTTTCGGGCCTCTGGCCCATCATGTGGAAGAAGCATCTTTTACAGTGAAATAATGATACCCACGTACAACGACACTCATTATTATCATTATTATTATTATCATTATCATTATTATTATTAGTAGTAGTAGCAGTAGCAGTAGCAGCAGTAGCAGCAGTAGCAGCAGTAGCAGCAGTAGCAGCAGTAGCAGCAGTAGCAGCAGTAGCAGCAGTAGCAGCAGTAGCAGCAGTAGCAGCAGTAGCAGCAGTAGCAGCAGCAGCAGTAGCAGCAGTAGCAGCAGTAGCAGCAGTAGCAGCAGTAGCAGCAGTAGCAGCAGTAGCAGCAGTAGCAGCAGTAGCAGCAGTAGCAGCAGTAGCAGCAGTAGCAGCAGTAGCAGCAGTAGCAGCAGTAGCAGCAGTAGCAGCAGTAGCAGCAGTAGCAGCAGTAGCAGCAGTAGCAGCAGTAGCAGCAGTAGCAGCAGTAGCAGCAGTAGCAGCAGTAGCAGCAGCAGTTGCAGCAGTAGCTGCAACTATTGTCATTATTGTCATTATTATTATTAATATTATTATTTTTATCATTATTATTGTTATTATTATTATTATTATCATTATTATTATTATTTATTGTTATTATTATTATTATTATTATTATTATTATTATTATTATTATTATTATTATTATTATTATTATTATTATTATTATTATTATATTGTTGTCGTTCGATTGAACATTATTTTTCAAACTCTTTGGAACTGTTTTTGACAGATCAGAAACAATATATTAAGGGAAAATCAATGTCAGGTGAAATGTTCAGAAACTGCTGAAACAGTTTCAATTCTGTAATAAAAGGCTTTAATAGAGGTTTTTTATTTATTACAAATTTACAGCAATCATATTATAATAATAATCAATATCAGGAGCCCATTACTAGGAGCCTTCCTCTCCTATAATAGGTTTGTGTGACATCAAATGCACAAATTGGGCTAAAAATAGAACACTCATTAAAAATTCCGCGCGATTAACCAATCATGTCACGTCTTACACAATAGGAATTTGACGTCAGATTCAACACTGCTAGCTTTGCTTTCAATGTCGGCCGAAAGCGTACCGTGTAGTTCCAGTGATTCTAGCTAATAAAAGAATCCAGAATCTAGTGAAATTTCAGATCAGTTTCGTCGTTTGCCGACTTCAGTATTTCATCAAGCGAGGAAGAACAATGATCGAAAACATTAAAACAAAACAAAAAAGCAACTCCAGATATTATTATTTATATCAAAACTTCAAGTGCGAGAACTTCTAAAAACAAAGCTACTAGTTAAAAAGGCCAGTTCAAAACCCGGCCAAAAAAACGAACATCTTCTGCTCTTTCTGAGAAGGAATTCAACGATCTGGTATCATGGATAATCTCTTACGAAGAACCTAATTAAACTTGTGCAGGACTAGCAGTGAGAACCAAGCTATAATGAATATTCCAAACCGCCGGTGTGTTTTGCTAATTAGCAATTGTTATCTGAAACGCAGCAAAATGAATCACGAACTTTGAAGCTAATATTGAAGTAGGATTTTGTCGAAAATTCTCGACATTGTCACAAAGTTCCTTCTAAAACAGCGAAGTGAGGTACAGAGGAGCTTCTTTTTCTGTGGCCTGGATGAAGATTTTATCGCATTTTTATTCATCGGCTGATCTTGGAATGCCGGCTTTCTTACGGCCTTCTTTGAACTGAAGACGCCTTTGGCGAATGAACTTCGCATACACTCAGTGATAACCCTCTTGTTTTAGTGTTCTTTGCCGCTCTTTAAGGCACGGTTCGTCGGTTGAAAGTTTCAGTTGTTTTTCGACTATCTTTCGGTGAAGAAGTTCTTTAGCAAAGTGCTCATTTGTGTGGCTTAATTGTTATGTTGGCGCCGCTATCCAACTTTTGCTTCATCAGAGTCGAAATCATTGGAGAACGCTCCATTCTTACGAAGACTAAATCATGAATCAAAAACCAACAAAAGAAAGTTGATAAAACAAGAATAAACATATGAAGCGATAGGTATAAGAACGTAGAAGAATCGCGACAACGTGAGTCGCCAAACTAAAAGTCTCCACTAAGCGCTCTGGCAGTATGTCAGTTTATTGATACATGTGATTCATTCATTGTACACAGTTGTCTCGTTCTTGTGCAAGGGAAAATTAGACTTGGACTTCCATGGATTAAGAATATCAATATTTTGGGTCAAGTCCTCGCGTCTTCCGTTTGGCGGCCATTTTATTTTTCAATTTGAAATTCTTCGGAAATTTGCATATCTAAAAATAGCCCAATTTGTGCATTTGATGTCACATGAACCTATTACTAGAGGAAGGCTCCTAGTAATGGGCTCCTGTCAATATACAGCCCTTTGCAAATATTCTGGCACTCAAGTATATCAATATATCAATATATCGGGTGCATTATGGGTAATGCTATTTTAGAGTTTTCCTACAAAATATGCATCAGATACTTACAAACAACAAACTTAAGAGGCTGTCCGCCTAAGGATCGACCACTCAATTTGAGCCAAAGCTCGGATTTCCTTTACATTTTCCATACAAAACAAGGTTGATATACAACTTAAGAAAATATATATTATTTGTCTCTGCTCTCAAAATTTGTCGAGATATAGGGTTGGAAGTCCTCCGTACCCAAACCCATTTTGAGGAGTCTGTCATATAGCGAATATTGATCTGAGGAAACTCAAGTTCACACCAGCAATAAACTGTTCAATGGTCTTTATAGAAATGGTAAAACGAGATCAGTTTATGAAATAATACTTTGATGGTAACAGTTGAAAGAGGCGTACTGTGATAGGTAGTCTAGAAAGTAAGAAAAACACGTAGCGAAAATTGATAATTTCTAAAAATTCTGACTTGTTCTGAGAATTTGTAGGATTTTTCTGAAAAGCACTAAGATAGTTCTGTTAAGTCATGAAAAAATATTTACTGGATCTCTAAGACTGGAGAAGTTATGGCCGTCTCGATTACTGCTAATTTGCATAAATTCGCTCGTTAAGAGACAAAATGCCTTTTGAGATACAAACATTAGCTTAGTGGAAGTCGCTTGCAAATTATATTTTACAAGGTAATTCTAATAAAGCGTTTGCCTAAACATACATTTTCGATTAAAGATAAACATATAAAAGTGAAATTTGACCAGTTGGATTCAAAACAGTAATTTCTCAAATTTGTTCATTTTCGCCATTTATTCAAACTTCACCGATTTTCGTCTGATAAATCTATATGCAAGTAATCTTACCTTATTACACCAATCATTACCTAAGACAATATATTAGATTTGTTAAAGGTTCTGTTAACAACATTAAGTGGCATATTTGTATAGTGTTTTGGAATGTAATGCCGCTGACCACAAGACAAGTAGTCTTTATGTTGCAGTCTTTGACTTTATCTCCGTTTATTTTTCATTATGCAGTCCTTACTGTTGTAATGTTACGAAACAAAATCAATGGCTAGTATAATACAATAGTGGACATCTTTACGAGTTCCTAGTTTCGTACCATCATCGCGAGTCACGCAGATGGCAATACCAATATATGTAAATATGTAAATTAATACTTTTTTTCGAAGCTACAATCGGTGCCAATTTACTTTGAAACACTAACGCTTTGAAAATCATCGATAATGGTATTTTGTGGTGCACACAAAAGGTCTTTTTACCCCCCTCCCCCTACGTGAATGTTGATTAATTAGTGGTGCGAACCAAATCACACTAAAATGTGTGATACACTCTGTAAACGTCTTCAAGTAGTCGTAAATGCATATTATAATGAATACCGTAGAATCCCGGTTATAAACCCATTGCTTGAAAATCCGCTCAGATTATAGTTAGTTCTCTGAGCATATTTATGTTTAAAAACTTTTTCTGTTATTGTTGCATGAACACTGTTTAACTAAAATGGTCACGATTATAAGCATTGTTTTTCAATAGAACGTATTTCAGACGTTTTCGTCCTCCCTTTTATAACCCCCCCCCCCTCCGGTTATAAGCCCACCACAAAACCCTTACGAAGTTATTATAAGCTCAGGGCTTATAACGGGGATTCTACGCTATATTAAAACAAGTCGCTCAATGAGCATATACTCGGGCATTATGACAATGCCAGTTGCGTGACGAGGGAGACTATAGGGCCATTTATACGAGCGAAAATAAGACGCGGCTTATCTTAGACGCGACTTAGATAAGACGCGAACCTCTTCGTATAAACAGCACTTTTAGACCTAAGACGCGGACAAAATAAGAACAGCTCAGAACGCTGTTCTCCGATAAGTCGCGTCTTAGACTAAAAGTGCTGTTTATACGAAGAGGTTCGCGTCTTATCTAAGTCGCGTCTAAGATAAGACGCGTCTTATTTCTCTCGTATAAATGGCCCTGATGTGTCGGTGAGCATAGATAAAGATCTCCGAATCGTCCCTCTGCAGTACGTACTTGGGACGTCCAGTTGAGGTTGCATATTCATGGTCAGATGGTTCTGATAACGTCTTTCGTTTGTTCGTTGTCGCGTTTGTTTTTGTTAATGAAACGAGATCTTTCAGAGTGGGCCCACACGAATCGGCGTATGCGTTTGTGTGTGAAATAAGCGTGTTTAAAAGGAAGTGATCGATGGCTTGCCTTCGATACAACATCATTTCTCTGCTGCATATTAAACACAACTGCTTCTCTCTCGATACATACAGCACAAGCTTCTACACAGCACTTCTAGTCGATAATCGTGGAACGATGAGTTAGCACTTCTATTAACGATGACCCAGCACTTCTAGTCTTCGAACCTAGAGCGAACAATACTTCGGATTTAGTTTGATATACGCTCAAAAACTATTTCACCCGTTTGAGCGAATCATACTTTCGGAATTACTTCATTAGGCGTTCGGATATCGCCCCCGTTTTCAGCCAATCGAAACCCTGAAACAGACATTCCTGGCATTTAAATACAACGGAAAAGTAAATAAATAAATAAAAATAAGAAAGCTCATTTTATAACTCGGGCTTCCTCTGGAAGTGCCCGAGTAATTAAAACCAAAACTTTTTACATGACTGTAGTCCCCCACCCCGGTCTCACTCCCTACATTATGTAATGAATGACGTAAATTGGCAAGTCCTAAAAATCCACTACTACTATAATACCTATAAAATCATAAATCATAGAAGCTGAGACCGCAAGGATGGATGGGAAATCAGTTCATGATCTGCATTACATGCAGATATATTCAATGTTCTCGTAGTTTTGAAGATATATGAGCTATTTAACTAAGATCCTACAAGTCTGGATAAAAAGGTCGATCATTTGACGGTGTTATTTGATAGTTTTAATTTCCCAGAATTCCTTTTGGTCATAGCTTTCATGATTTTCAATCCGACAACGATTATGCAATTAGCTATATATAACACATGATCTTTCAAAGTAACAAATTTCGAGAGATTATTTGTATACTTATACTTATATTTTATTATTATTATTATTATTATTATTATTATTGCACATAATGAATTTCACGAACATATCACAATGATTTACGCACGAACACCTGTCTCGATTTAGGGTGTATACATCATAGACAATCCCAGACAATATCAATGGAACAACTATCTAAATTCTGACTGATTCTACCAAACATGGCACTAAGAGTTGCACATTAAATGCATGTCATGGTACAAATCCCCTCGCCCCTCATTAAAGTTGAGGGTAGCAATGTGGGTAGCAATGTGTCCACACGTATCCGGATATTTTTGAATCCGCAACTTTTTCGATGCGGATTGGCCTCCCGTCTACACGTATCCGGTGAATATACGGTCGATGAATCCGCGCGGTAAAGACTGGATCCGATACCGTGACGTCAACATATTCAAAAATATACGGATTTGACCGTCCACACGAGGCCGTATTCACAGCGTATTCAAAAAAATCCACTCTGGAGAGCGTATTCAAAAAGATGCGGATTCATCGACCGTATTCACCGGATACGTGTGGACGAGAGGCCAATCCGCATCGAAAAAATTGCGGATTCAAATATATCTGGGTATGTGTGGACGGGGCCTAATTAACATTGTCGTGGGGGAGGGGGTAAAACGACCTTTTGCGTGCGCCACAAAATACCATTATCAATGATTTTCAAAGCGTTAGTGTTTCAAAGTAAATTGGCACCGATTGTAGCTTCGAAAAAAAGTATTAATTTACATATTTACATATTGGTATTACCATCTGCGTGACGCGCGATTATGGTACGAAACTAGGAACCTCGTAAAGCTGTCCACTATTGTATTATACTAGCCATTGATTTTGTTTCGTAACATTACAACAGTAAGGACTGCATAATGAAAAATAAACGGAGATAAAGTCAAAGACTGCGGTAATGATTGGTGTAATAAGGTAAGAGTACTTGCATATAGATTTATCAGACGAAAATCGGTGAAGTTTGAATAAATGGCGAAAATGAACAAATTTGAGAAATTACTGTTTTGAATCCAACTGGTCAAATTTCACTTTTATATGTTTATCTTTAATCGAAAATGTATGTTTAGGCAAACGCTTTATTAGAATTACCTTGTAAAATATAATTTGCAAGCGACTTCCACTAATTAGCTAATGTTTGTATCTCAAAAGGCATTTTGTCTCTTAACGAGCGAATTTATGCAAATTAGCAGTAATCGAGACGGCCATAACTTCTCCAGTCTTAGAGATCCAGTATATTTTTTCATGACTTAACAGAACTATCTTAGTGCTTTTCAGAAAAATCCTACAAATTCTCAGAACAAGTCAGAATTTTTAGAAATTATCAATTTTCGCTACGTGCTTTTCTTACTTTCTAGACTACCTATCACAGTACGCCTCTTTCAACTGTTACCATCAAATAATTTCCTCATAAACTGATCTCATTTTACCATTTCTATAAAGACCATTGAACAGTTTATTGCTGGTGTGAACTTGAGCTTCTTCAGATCAATATTCGCTATATGACAGACTCCTAAAAATGGCCCAATTTTGATTCTGTCAAAGACCGATTTTCAGGGGTTTGGGTACGGAGGACTTCCAACCCTATATCTCGACAAATTTTGAGAGCAGAGACAAATAATATATATTTTCTTAAGTTGTATATCAACCTTGTTTTGTGTGGAAAATGTAAAGGAAATCCGAGCTTTGGCTCAAATTGAGTGGTCTATGGTGGCCTACGAGTGCCATAAGAAATTTTGAGAAATTATCTGTTTTTCTTCAAAAATATTCGATAAAATTCATTTTTTTTAATAATTGTTTTATTTTTATTTGAAATATAAATATTTTTTCTATTTTAATTTTCAAAAAAAATAAATAATAAAAATAAAATTAATACATTTTTTTTAAATTTGAATTTCTTTAAAAAAAAATTAAAAACCCGTGGCCTATGAGTGCCATAAGCCCACGAGTGCCATAGCAATGGCCTATCAGTGCCATAGACCATAATGCAACGGAGCCTTTCCCACAAGGCATCGCGGGACACAGGCCTACTTCCATCATGGCGGCACGTATAAGAAATTCTGAGTGGCACAATGATGATGCACTCAGAGAAGATTTGCAGAAATATGTCCGTCAAAACCTTAGACGAAATGAAATTCTAGACTTTGTTGAAGCGGATTATCCCATGTATGCATGGAGTCTACGGAGCCTTTGTCGAAGACTGCAGTATTTTGACATAAAGTTTACAGATTATGAAGTTGACCTGGGCGAAGTACAAAGTGCCGTGGATAAAGAGTTGGAAGGGCCAGGGAAGCTTCTAGGATATCGAGCCATGCAGCAAAAATTCCGCGAGGTGCATGGACTGAATGTGCCTCGCGATTTAGTTTATGCTGTGATGGGTGAAGCTGATCCAGAAGGACTCGAAGCTAGAGGAGGAGAGTAGGGAAGCCAAATCGACCACGCAGAAAGAATGCTTTTGTTGCTGGTGTAAGTACAATTATTGCTTCAAGTCCAGGCATTTAAATAAATGTAAAAGTAGTCTGTAGTAGGGGCCCATGTAAGGTACATGTAAGCTGATATCAATAAATTGAATTGAATCCCTATAAACAATGGTGATCATCTCTACCATCCTACATTGTGTAGGAACCAGGCCCCTGGGTCAGTCACACTTGTAGTTTGCAAAAGGAGATGTGTGTAAAATGGTGAAATATTTATTACATTTGTGCTCTAACAAAAATCTGTCGATAGCAACATGGCTCAGATTCCCAGAACAAAACAGAATGTCGTCACTCTTGTCGTTTTCAGTCAGTTCAGAACTTGCAATCTCTGGATCGCACAGATGGTACTTGATGCCCTGAATATCCAAAACCATCAACTGCTTGTTGGACCTTTCATAAGTGTAGTGAACGAAAGCCTCAGCCTTTAAGCTGACCTCGCCTATGTCATTACCACAGATTGAACCATCGTTGTTAATATACTTCTCAAATGTGTCTCCATCTATGTATTCTTCTAGTGTTATCGCTTCTCCATTTAGAGTAGAAAAATAAACTTTCGTGTACGTGAAAGTTTGCCCGAATTGTAGGATCGGTCTTTCTAGCTCCATGTTTTGGGCAAAGTTCCTCACAAGGGCGTTCAACTGTACAGCCTTCCTGGTATGAGCTTCGATTGACTCAAACAATTCCTCTATTTCCGCTATTCTATCCTGTTTGTATCGTTTCAACACAAACTTTCCTCGAGGCAGTCCGCCGATGGACGTAACCATAAATGCATGGCGAAACGCTCCGCTGGCAAATGGGGCTTTGTCAACAGACAGTTTGACCTCCAACGGCGCTAACCATTCTCGTTTTGAGACGGAAAATTCCTCCAAGCAGAGCGTTACAATCTGGATCTTTGGAACGATAAGCCTCCCAAGCTTTAACATCTGGCTGAGCGGCACAGAGGCTGCCACAGTAGGAGTAGCTGCATTTTTTGGTGGCGCCTTTTTGGGGCTTATTACTGGAGTACTCTTGGCATCAGTCGTTCGAGATTGGTAAGATTGGCTTACATGTATTAACTCATGCTCAATAAACCGGATATGAATTACTTTCCAGTTTTTAATCTGGGATGTATCAGTGTAGGAGGGCCCTCTTTCACCATCTAGCACATCGCAATCGAGCTCAGTATTGAAATGATCCTTACAGGCTTGCTTGATGTCATCTAGCGAGCGCTCCTGGCCCATTGGCACCATTGTTAGTGGTCCGATCCTCGAATACTTTTGACATCGTCCTTCAACATTTGAGCTCAGGCGTTGTACAGTTATAAATTCACTTTGTGCTTCGTCACTTTGACGGCCAGCCCGCTTTTTGCTCACCTTCTCCTTATATTTGTTCCAGTCGACTTTTCGCTTTGGATTTGACATTGCGATCGTGACCTGCAAGAACGCACGTGGAGTAAAACAACACGGGAAGCAGTTGTCCCGAACTGCATTATGGTCTATGGCACTGATAGGCCATTGCTATGGCACTCGTGGGCTTATGGCACTCATAGGCCACGGGGTTTTTTATTTTATTTTTAATTTTTTTTAATTTTTAATTTTTTTAAAGAAATTCAAATTTAAAAAAAATGTATTAATTTTATTTTTATTATTTATTTATTTTGAAAATTAAAATAGAAAAAATATTTATATTTCAAATAAAAATAAAACAATTATTAAAAAAAATGAATTTTATCGAATATTTTTGAAGAAAAACAGATAATTTCTCAAAATTTCTTATGGCACTCGTAGGCCACCATAGATTACCGTGATTCCTGGAACCGAATCGGGATAAAAATCCAACCGGAAGTTGAGTTTCGCCATACATTTACTGTAAATCTGCTAGAATCTTAGGTGAAAATATCAGTCGTTTACGTGCCTTAGTTAGATTCTAAGAAAGATTTACTCGACTAAAGGTGAGTGTTTAAGACATAATGCGCCTTTGTGAGCCAATATTTGAGTGTCAGGACAAAAAGAACACGATTTTAAATGGTCTTGTTTTGACTGAGTAATGACTGGAGATTCGCCCGCCATGACACACCGGGACACTTGCCTAGAATAATTTTATTTCCCTTGAATATTTCCTGATAAACTATAACTTTATCCTTAGATGAGAATTTGTGCATTTACCACTGCAGTCACAGTACTTATCAACTCATAAACTGCCGTAATAAAAGTAAATGTAACTGATTGCCGTGTCTGTCTTTTAATACTTGTCTTCGTACGTTTGTCCTTCACCATTGATAGCAAATATTGGCACTAGAAGAGAGTGGATTAAACTGGTCTCAGAAAAGACCCAACAAACTGGAAAAAATGGCAGCCTCGTCAAGATTCACGAATATGTTCTGCACATTTTGTCGACGGGAAACCAATTAACCGAAATAAATCCTCAGTATTCCTTCAATATTCCTTAATCAACTTCTCCTGCACAACAACAAAATGCACAAATCCTTATCTAAAGATAAAATTATAGTTTATCAGGAAATATTCAAGTGAATTTAAAACTATTAGGCAAGTTTCAGTGTCCCGGTGTGTCATGGCGGGCGAATCCCAGTCATTACTCAGTCAAAACAAGACCATTTAAAATCGTGTTCTTTTTGTCCTGACACTCAAATATTGGCTCACAAAGGCGCATTATGTCTTAAACACTCACCTTTAGTCGAGTAAATCTTTCTTAGAATCTAACTAAGGCACGTAAACGACTGATATTTTCACCTAAGATTCTAGCAGATTTACAGTAAATGTATGGCGAAACTCAACTTCCGGTTGGATTTTATCCCGATTCAGTTCCAGGAATCACGGTAATCCTTAAACTCTGACTTGGCTTATTCTAATATCTCGTAAACTATTTTTCAGATATAGGACAAAGTTGTTTTAGGCATTGCATTTCACCTGACTAAGCCCTAAGCCCCTACTGCCCAAACGTGAGAACGGACGGACGGACGGATAATTTGCTGCCCAGATCTGGTAGAACAGATGATTGGCATCACTCAAATACGTTATCATTTTACTTCTATGTTTACTTGTTTTTCAGCTCAAGATCAAGAAGTTTTTACCAACAAAGACATCATTTTTGTTGTTGGTTTCCCTGCACAAGCTAAAAGACAAGCTACCAGGGGCATCAACAGTCTGTATCTTACAGCAGATGAGAATGCTCAAGCGTACATTCAAATCCCTTCAATCAATGAAAATAGAACAGCAATATTGCGTCCTGGGGAAACAATGACCGTTGACTTACCGGGCAAAGTGCGCATGCCTAGCAAAACCGGTTTAGAAGTAAAAAAAGGAATTAGGATTTTTGCCAACTCGTCCATCTCTGTGTACGGCATTGACGTGGTGCACCAATCTAGTGATGGATTCCTCGCTCTGCCGTTGAGTTTTTTACAATTAGGCAACGAATACATGGTGATGACGTATAAACCTGTGATGAATGCAGTTGTCATGGTGACGGCGGCACACTCTGGGACGGAAGTCACTTTTATCCTCAGACTTTCACTTACCGGAAGCGTGACGGTCGACGGGAAGGCGTATAAGAGTGGAGACTCTTTTAATATTTCTCTGGAAGCCTTGGATTCGTTCCAGTTGTTGGCATACGCTGGTGCCGGCTCACTGACAGGAACTCGTCTCATATCTAATAAGGTAGTGTCCGTTTATTCTGGCAATGATTGCGCAAATGTGCCATTTAGTAGGTCGAATTGTGAGCACCTCGTTGAACAAATGCCTCCGATATCGACCTGGGGCAAAGCATTTCTCATCAAGTCAACCGCCTACAGAAAGGTGGGAGATATTTTTCACATTCTCGCTTCACAGGATCAAACGGCTGTGCGCATACAACTCAGCAGTGGACCGCTGGTCGTAACAATCAACGCAGGAGAATTTTATGAATTTGACGCACCTCAAGGTACCAGTCACGTTATTTTGACGTCAAATCCTTGTCTCGTAGTGCAGTATGGGAAATCACGTTCGGTTGATAATTCCAATTTCGGGCCTTTCATGAGCATCGTGCCCGCTACGGACCAGTGGTCTAACGACTACACTCTCGTGGTCCCTTCAGCTTTGTCAAGTTATATTGAATGCTACGCTGACGTTTTTGTCCGCGATCGAGACGCGAAAAGCATTGTAGCGAAAAGCATTTCACCCGTTCATGCGATGACATGGACACGCGTTCCGTTCACTGTGTATTGGACGGCTACAGTCAAATTGACATCCGGGCAATATCGTTTCTACCACACGTCACCTTTGAAATTCTTCTCAGTGATGTTTCTTTGTAATGCTGACTATGAGGCGTTTGGGTTTCCTGCGGGTCTTCGTATATTTCGTCGCTCTCCGACCTGCAGGACAAATCCACCAATGGTTCCTGGAGACCGACGAGATAGCGATTGCGACGGCAGAGCCGACGAAGAGTTATTGAATGGAATTGACGACGATGGTGATGGGAAAATCGACGAGGACTTAGCAACACCAATTCCAGTGATCCAAGCACCGGCATCTGTTAATGAGTCTGAGTGCTACATTCCGCATATAAGCGAGGTGAGTACGCCAAAACATCAAGCCTTTGGCATGTGCAATGTTCGAGGAAACCTCACAATATTCTACAACGACGTCTCGCTGCCAAGCAAAGGCTGTTGGAAGTATACAAATCGTACTTGGACCTTAACAGATGGCTGCTTGAATACAATCACACAAACTCAAATTGTTAACATCTACGTGCAACAACCGCTTGTCGTCGACTTCCCTTCGTCCTTTGAAGTGCCTATAGACTGTGATAAACTCGCTTCGGGACAGTATGATTCAGGGAAG
Organism: Actinostola sp. cb2023; assembly: GCA_033675265.1. Classification (NCBI taxonomy): domain Eukaryota; kingdom Metazoa; phylum Cnidaria; class Anthozoa; order Actiniaria; family Actinostolidae; genus Actinostola; species Actinostola sp. cb2023. Next base: position 28,017 of record JAUJYZ010000548.1, read on the forward strand.
CCCACAGTGGCGTCTAACTGCACGGGGAAAGTATCGGTGAGTTACAAGGACCATGACTGGAGTAAAGTCCGTGACTGTGGATACACTAAGACTGTGGTGGTCAAGAGGACGTGGGTCGTCTCTACTTCTTGTAACAACAAAACCCACATTCAATATCTACGGTTCCAGAAAGAAGGTTAGGAACTGCACTTAAAGGAAACAGGCAAACAAAACATATTAAAATGTTTTTTAAATCGAATTCGATTTGTAATTCAGACTCTTGGGAAAGTTTGAGTTCCCCATGCTCCCATTGAACAACATACGCTAAATATAGCTAAATATCCACATACACTGAATCTCCACGTACACTGAATCTCCACATACACTGAATCTCCACATACACTGAATCTCCACATACACTGAATCTCCTCAAACACTGAATCTCCACAAACACGGAATCTCCACAAACACTGAATCTCCACATACACTGAATCTCCATATACACTGAATCTCCACATACACTGAATCTCTACATACACTCAATCTCCACAAACACTGCATGAATCTCCACATACACTTAATCTGCACATAAACTAATCAGAATCTCCACATACACTGAATCTCCACATACACTAAATCTCCACATACACTCAACTCCACATACACTCAATCTCCACATACACTGAATCTCCACATACACTGAATCTCCACATACACTGCATCTTAACATACACTGAATCTCCACAAACACTGAATCTCCACAAACACTGAATTTCCACAAACACTGAATATCCACAAACACTGAATCTCCACATACACCGGCTGAATCTCCACAAACACTGAATATCCACAAACACTGAATCTCCACATACACCGGCTGAATCTCCACAAACACTGAATCTCCACAAACACTGAATATCCACAAACACTAAATCTCCACATACACTGAATCTACACATACACTGAATCTCCACATACACTGAATCTCCACAAACACTACATGAATCTCCACAAACACTGAATCTCCACATACACTGAATCTCCACATACACTGATCAGAATCTCCACATACACTGAATCTCCACAAATACTACATGAATCTCCACAAACACTGAATCTCCACACACACTGATCAGAATCTCCACTTACACTGAATCTCCACATACACTGAATCTCCACATTCACTGATTAGAATCTCCACATACAATCAATCTCCACATCTCAATCTCGATCTTTTCTTCCGCATATTTGGTTGCGAATCGCTGCGACAGCACTCGAACCCAGCTCTCCTGCACAGCGACTGCGCGTCCCGTCTTGTTTAATGCTCAATCTTTGCTAATTTCAGGTTGGTACCCGCATGTAACCATGCGTCCGTGGTCGTTGCTATCAGCGGCTGAAGAGAATGTGACATTACGTTGCTATGTTTTGGGGAATCCTGAACCCAAGGTGAAGTGGATTCTACCGAATGGCCAGTACGTTGATAAGTCGTATTCCATTCACGACATCGAGGTATTGGATGATTTGTCTCAAAGAACGAGAGTCAAAACTATGCAAAAAGATAATTCTTTGTTGATATCAGAGACGCGGGTTCGAGATTCTGGTATTTATCAATGTGTGGCTACTAACGCGTTAGGAAATGATACTGGTACTGTGAATCTCACAATACACGATGGTAAGTAATGTACAGTCAGATACTGGTACTGTGAATCTCACTATACACGATGGTAAGTAATTAAAGTATAGTCAGATACTGGTACTGTGGATCAAACTATACACGATGGTAAGTAAAGTACAGTCAGATACTGGTACTGTGAATCTCACTATACACGATGGTAAGTAAAGTACAGTCAGATACTGGTACTGTGAATCTCACTATACACGATGGTAAGTAAAGTATAGTCAGATACTGGTACTGTGAATCGTCTCACTATATACGATGATAAGTAATGTACAGTCAGATAATGGTACTGTGAATCTCACTGTACACGATGGTAAGTAAAGTACAGTCAGATACTGGTACTGTGAATCTCACTATACACGATGGTAAGTAATGTACAGTCAGATACTGGTACTGTGAATCTCACTATACACGATGGTAAGTAATGTACAGTCAGATACTGGTAGAACACGTATACGTATAGAACAGTGTATTTATACAATACTATAGTGAACGTAAACGTAGACGATTACCAGCGTAGTACGACCGATTCACCATCGTAAATCAAACATCGTTTCTTAAAACAATTGTAAATATGTGTTTGTGTTTCAAATGGAAGACATTGTTGATGTCGACGCCAGTGTCACTCTTAAAGATCAGGTCTACAGCGAGTCGCTGGAAGGTCAACAATCACAAGACTTTGCAACCCTGGCGAAGATCATGAAACGCGAGGTACAATCGAGTAATCATCATCATCATCATCATCATCAACGCTCGTCTGACAGTTTGACAAGTATATTTATTATTTGTTTTCTAACTCTTCAGCTCACTAAAGTCTTTAAGAACATCACAGGGTTTCAGGGAATCAACATTCTAGGATTTCGGTAAGATAGGAATTCGCGAACTGACCATGTAGTGGTGTACGTGTATGGCAGTTCCTAATGTACATGTATGTATATTCCTAGCATTACAGTACGTAATGTTCGTTGCATGTGGCACACTCCACTCCCATATAGTGTTCGGATTGTCGTCGTAAACTATCGTACCCCCCTCCCTAGCCTGCTTAGCTTGGCGGTTTTATGTTTTAGGGTTTTGGGACGAGTAGAAATAGGAGGGGAAGAAGCGAGGACGAGGGGCGAGGGAGAATGGTGAGGGGTAGGGGTAGGGGCGAGAGGGAGGGGCGAGGGGGAAGAAAAGAAGAAATAACAACCCCCCCCCCCCCCCCCCCCCCCAGCACACACACACCGGGGGTTCTTTGTATGGCTCTTTGCAGTCTTGAGAATTAAGAAGTCAAAGCATTGCGAAAAGGTAAAGAGCAGACTTGTTCCCAGTCCACACTTGGCAAGGAAGGAGAAATATAATCCTTACAGTAAAATTATACGCAATGGTCGGACGCAACTCGGAAGCAACTCGGAAGCAACTCGGAAGCAACTCGGAAGCAACTCGGAAGCAATTTTCTTAATCATCTTTCGACAAAGAATTGTCGACTCTTCCCTTTTCAGTACGAAATGAAAACCTAATAAAAGATACAATTACTTTCAGCAATGGAAGTGTCAAGGTGATCTTTAGAGTTGAGATCAAAAAACAAAACAAAGACGAAAACCCGCAAGTCATCGTGAACAAAGTAGGCCAACACCTCGCTGTCTCTGTCAAAGGTGGCAAGCTTGGTGACTACAATGTTGTACCTACAGTGGAACTCAGAGGTAAGGGAGGGGAGGGGAGGGGATGGGAGGGGAGGAGATGGGAGGGAAGGGGGAGGAAGTGGTTGGGAGAAGATCGATTTAGTGGGAGGGGGGCGGATGGGACAGGAGATCATATCTACTCAGGGAGGAAAAAGAGAGAGAGAGAGGATGCGTTTGTGTCGTGTAAGATATACTGTAGGGCAACAGACCTACATAGGGAGGGGAGGGGAGCTGGATATTGATTCTCTACGCTTGACGACATTATATGATCACGAATCAATATGTAATGCCAAACCTGAACTGTCCTCAACAAACCTTATTATTTGCCTTCAAATGACGGGTAAACACTGCCCTCCATGTGCTATTGAAAAGGTGCAATTCAGCCGACGATAATTCGTTCCGAGAGTCTATTGAAATCAAACACCTCTTCCCTCACTCCTTCATGTCTTACGTGTATAGAGAACTCAGAATACATTGTGATGTTAGACGTAGACGTGTTTCATGTTTGTATAAATATCTAGAAAAACCACCTCAGCCAAATAAACCCCAAGCCAGTGAAATCCAAGAATCTACAGTGCATATACAGTGGGACCCCCCTGACCTCAGCGCCTTGTTCGCCATATCTGGCTACTTACTTCAGTATAAACGGTTTGGTCACGTGACGTGGATGACGTATGACATCGTCAAGGGTGATAATCACAGGATCGATGGGCTGGACGCGGGGACTGGGTACCTTATAAGAACCAAGGCCCAAAACCAATACGGTCATAGTAAGCCGAGTGGGAGCCTGGAGATCACCACTCTTGACACAAGTAAGAATATTACTTATGTAATTATAAAACAATCACTCAAATATTCTAGGAAAGGTAACCGCGCAGAGCTTGTGAAACAGATAGAAAACAATCACTCAAATATTCTAGGAAAGGTAATCGCGCAGAGCTTGTGAAACAGATAAAAAATGAGGGAAATTGCTATAAATAACTGCAGGTCGTTGATTCGAATCCCATCGTGATCAGAGATGTTTTCTGGACTCTTTCTCCTTTCCTTTCTAGATATATAAATAGCACATCAATTTTCCCTCAATTGCTATCCAATCAATTATATGTTTTCCAAGTAGTCGAGCGCGTGAGTAAACAAGGGCGACCACTAACCATTGTGATCGCAGGCGCAGTAGAGACGCAATAACTCATTCATACTCTGTGTTTAAAATTATAAAACAATCACTCAAATAGTAGGAAAGGTAACCGCGCAGAGCTTGTGAAACAGATAAAAAATGAGGGAAATTGCTATAAATAACTGCAGGTCGTTGATTCGAATCCCATCGTGATCAGAGACGTTTTCTGGACTCTTTCCCCTTTCCTTTCTAGATATATAAATAGCAAATCAATTTTCCCTCAATTGCTATCCAATCAAATATATGTTCCCCAAGTAGTCGAGCGCGTGAGTAAACAAGGGCGACCACTAACCATTGTGATCGCAGGCGCAGTAGAGACGCAATAACTCATTCGTACTCTGTGTTTAAAATTCTTTGTCAAGATGTTATTTTTCCATCAGGTCTTAGTGGTGCAGAGATGGCGCTCATCATCATTATCCCCATCATTGTAATCATTACCTGCGTCGCACTAGCTTGGTTCTTTTACAAGAGAAGAGTGAAAATAAGTGGATTTCAACGCTCTAGCTCTGACCGTCTGTTGGTAAGACACTTTGATGTTTTTCGTTTGATGCGGGGGTTTCCCTGAGGTATTTCTTTATGAAAGCACATAACTATGGTGCAACATGCGCGCAATTTTGTAGAAGAAGAAAACCGATAGCGAATTTCGAATAACACAACATCGGATCGCAATGCTTCAGGATTTACAAAGATAGATGCAAATTCTCAAGCAAAGAAAACAGTTTTTTTCCTGTTCTTGATTAGATACAGTAGTCATATTTTCCTCAATACACGATCAATTCTAAATATTTTTTCCCCTGACCTCGCTTGCGCGCGCAAGCATCCTACAGCATTCTGGGAAACTACGAAAAGGTGCATAAGCTCCGGTTACAGTGATGGATCGAGTCGGCTTCTCAATACTCCTTTAGAAACGTTTGTTTTAAGCACATTTTAGTGCTAGATTATACACCTGGAATATCTTGTATATCCTACATTCCTATTGTATCAGAACGTTTATTACTATGTATATTGTGTTTATAGGACAACGGCGTAGTACGTTATTTCCGTCCCGCACAAGCGATCGATGAAAACCATAAATGGAAAGACATATCGCGTGACTGCCTAGAGCTCGGCCGGGTCCTGGGTGAAGGCGAGTTTGGAATGGTGATAGAGGGGAAACTGACTCAGGAAGATGGCAGCGTTATACGGTGCGCCGTGAAGAAACTAAAGCGTAAGTGATTTCAGTAAATTAAGTGAGAGAGAAAGATGACAATTTGGTAAAAGAATGCGTTGTACAAGCACAATTTTATAGAACCTCTATTAAGCGGCCAGTGGCCACCCTCGGGGAATTAGCAAGTGGCCATTTAATAGAAGTTGGCCGTTTGGTAGAGGTTTGACAGAAATTAGCATAAGGCGTGGCATGGTAGAATGTTTTTTTCTAATTTTATTTGAATACAAACACGTTGAGTGATGGCGCGCACATAATGCAGCCTGTTTATACAGTATTGAAAATACTCTATATCCTTTGAAAATCACACAATTCTCCTGTACTGTACAGCATTAAATTTATTATAGAAGAGCCATGATCGGGACGGCAAAAATGTCGTAACGGCCGTTTAATAGAGGTGGCCGTCTAATTTACAGAGCTTGCCACTTATGTTCCAGGAACTGCTAATGTAAGTGACATGAAAGATCTTCTCAACGAACTCGATATAATGGTACAAGTAGGAAGCCATCCAAACATAGTCAATCTGATTGGTGCTTGTGTTTTTGAGGGTAAGTCAATTCTTGCTGGCCAGCGACAATCTCTTTTAAGAAACAAGAGAGTCGGGTTTATGTGCGGGCATTCCTTTCATTTCTTTTACATCCGTTGTGTTTGTTTAAAGTGTCTAACATCCTTATTTGCTTGTTTTTAAACTTGATGCTATTCATGCCCCCCCTGTCGGGTCTGACAAGCCATGCTAAGTTCATTTCCTCATAGTCGGTGATCATTCATAATTAATACATTGTTGACTATGTTGTGTAAGGTTCTGTCATGGTGGTCTTGGAGTTCGCTGCAAATGGAAATCTCCTTCGTCATCTACAGAAGCAAAGATCCAAGAGTTACGATGACATGACTGACTATCAAATACACATCGCTCCTAAGCAAAGGCTTCAGATTGCTAGTGATGTGGCTAACGGAATGGCACATCTCGCAAGACGTAAGGTAAGATAGACCAGATTTTGTACGTGAAAAACTTACGACACTGACGTGCCTTGCCGTGACTGTGGTGTTTTAGGGTTTCGAATGAATCCATGCCGCGGATTTTCAGTCATACGAAGTTTGCTCTAGTATAAGTTAAACCGTTACTCCTGGATTTCTCCCCCTGGAGGAGAGCGAAGGAGATCGTGATGGCTACACGATGTTAATCGTCCTTTTTTTAAGTGTACATGCGACACGGATGCATGAAACACTTTCTGCGCATGCTCAGTAAATGGCGGGAAAATGGCGACGCGCGTCGTATTTCCGAAATAAAATATTTATATTTTGGCGGCAAAACTAAATTCACGAAACTTGTTGTTATTAATTGCAACTTTGTGCTCAGCCTTTCACACTTTCTTTGTTTTGTTCTTTTCTATGTCTGATAAACTCTGAATCGTCTCTCTCTTCCACGTGGCAATTCAATTCGCCACCATAATGGTTTTCAGTTGACGTAATGTAACTATTTAACCTATCACAATCATCAATAAACACTGCTCTTCGCTATCCACGTGCATACGCGCCAAACCAACTCATTATGACCATTTCTAGTGTGTTCACAGAGATCTGGCCGCGCGTAACGTTCTTCTGGACGAGAGCTGGACGGCCAAGGTGTCAGACTTTGGACTGTCACGTGACGTGTATGCCAACAGCGTGTATGAAAAAACTACTGGGGTATGTGACGTCATGCTTCAATATGAACAACCGCTGACCAATGTAAACGCGGGAGGAGAGTAGAGAGGAGACTTGGACTCCCATCAAATGCTCAAGGAAACTCCCTATATATATCCCCTCCCTTCCCCCCACTAACTGCAAGACCAATTGTATATAAGTAATATTTCAATTACTTGCCAGTAATCGGTGCAATGCTTTCTACGTTTTCCAGGGTAAATTACCAGCCAAATGGATGGCCATTGAAGCTCTAGAGGCAGGTCTTAATACCTCCCAGAGTGACGTGTAAGTAGTGGCTTTAAACGTACAATCGACCATCATCACTGATACCCATATATATCATACACTCGCTAATACAGACAAACAAACCAGGACAAGACCTTGTTGTGCACAACAGTTCGTGGCGAGGATATCTTAAATGTCCATTGAGCCTCGTTGCCATTAGTTACGCAAGCATAAGAAATGGTGAAACATTATACTGCATGGCATCAGTAAAAAACGAATCATTTATGACGCTTGTAGTTATGCTTGTGTTGCCAGGGCAACCATGTTCGAAAGGTGTTCAGAGTGGTATTGTACAAGCATCGTATTTAATAGAGTCGTTTTCGTATGAGTGGGAAACCTACGGTACGGAGAGACGGTCATGGTCATTACTTTACTTGTAAAGAGCATTGAGATCCATATGGAATGCGCTTTTTTTTCTAAGAATTAAATTATTATTATTATTATGGTATGAAATCGAAGACATTCTACTCAACCAATCAAAGCGCGCAAAATCATTGCTCAACTAATCAGAATGCCTGGACACGGCACGGTCGCCGCACGGCACGAACCGTATCGTGACTACTTCCCACTCATACGAAAAGGACTCTATTCGCTCCTCTTTTGTATCGGCCGTATTTTGTCTTAGAAATTGCTCTCAGCTTTTTGATGACGTTATTTGTTCAATTCGCACAGATGGTCATTTGGTGTCCTACTTTGGGAGATTGAAACAGGAGGTAATAACATCCTATATTTACTAATTATTATGAAGACCTACATAGGCAACATATTGTACAGGAGGTAATAACATCCTATATTTACTAATTATTATGATCATGAAGACCTACATAGGCAACATATTGTACAGGAGGTAATAACATCCTATATTTACTAATTATTATGAAGACCTACATAGGCAACATATTGTACAGGAGGTAATAACATCCTATATTTACTATCCTATTATTATGAAGACCTACATAGGCAACATATTGTACAGGAGGTAATAACATCCTATATTTTACTAATTATTATGAAGACCTACATAGGCAACATATTGTACAGGAGGTAATAACATCCTATATTTACTAATTATTTATGAAGACCTACATAGGCAACATAATTATTATGAAGACCTACATAGGCAACATATTGTACAGGAGGTAATAACATCCTATATTTACTAATTATTATGAAGACCTACATAGGCAACATATTGTACAGGAGGTAATAACATCCTATATTTACTAATTATTATGAAGACCTACATAGGCAACATATTGTACAGGAGGTAATAACATCCTATATTTACTAATTATTATGAAGACCTATACATAGGCAACATATTGTAAACCATAATCCATTCACGTATACAGAAAAAAGATGGCGACTGTACATTAGATACCGTAATCCTTTGCGAACCTAAATCATAGATCAACAACCTGTCTGACACGTCCATAAAATAAAACAGGTAACAGGTTCAAAATGCGATGTGTTTTGACGTGGGTACAGGATTGTGGTATAGTGTTCTGATCCACCATGTAACCATGTTTGTAACTGTACATTGGACTGGATTGTTGAGTTCAACACACTGTAGAAAAATGACAACCAATGCATGATCGTTTCTCTTTAGGTTGTATTCCATACCCAGCCTTTTCAGCAATGGAATTGATTGTTGCCATAAAGCAAGGTTACAGACTGGAAAAACCCAGCTCTTGTTCTATTGAATTGTGAGTAAAACACTGACTGTAGACACAATTTACCTTGATGTTAAGAGTGATGATAGTACGTACTAATGGTTGTAATGATGTAGACACAATTTACCTTGATGTTAAGAGTGATGATAGTACGTACTAATGGTTGTAATGATGTAGACACAATTTACCTTGATGTTAAGAGTGATGATAGTACGTACTAATGGTTGTAATGATGATGATGAACGATGGTGCTTGTTGTGAGACTTAGTCGTGATGCTAGTTAGTGACGTAGGGAGACAGTCGCAAAGAGGGACATTACTCACAGATAAGGTTGATAGGAGGGGAGCTACACGGGAAAACCCATGAACAATACTGGAACTTTTGAGGGACCATTTCCCACTTCCCACGCCACTGGTGCTATAGTAGTGCATGGCGATAGTCATCGTTGTGATGATGATGATAAATGACGGTGATGGTTGTTGTTTTCGTGCTAGAAGATTGGTGATGCTATGGTGATGATAATGATGATAATAATGATCATGTTGGTTATGGTAGTGTCTATGAAGGTAGTGGTGAATGATAGTGATGGTTGCATGTGATGATCGATGATGGCAAATGATGATGGTTGCACAGATTGGTTATGAAGATGATCAGTATTATTATTGGCGAGAGTGATTGTGGTTAGAGTAGTTCTAATGATGGTAATGATAAATAAAAATGATGATGAAGATGATCATGTCATGATGATGATGGTCGTGGTGATGATGAATAGAGTAGTTGTAATGGTGGTTGTGGTAACGTTGGTTGATGATGGTGGTGATGGTGAAGGTGATCATGTCATGATGACGAGGGTCGTGGTGATGATGATTACAGTAGTTGTAATGGTGGTTGTGGTAATGATGGTTGATTATGGTGGTGATGATGACGATGATCATGTCAAGATGATGATGGTCGTGGTGATGATGATTACAGTAGTTGTAATGGTGGTTGTGGTAATGATGGTTGATTATGGTGGTGATGATGACGATGATCATGTCAAGATGATGATGGTCGTGGTGATGATGATTACAGTAGTTGTAATGGTGGTTGTGGTAATGATAGTTGATTATGGTGGTGATGATGACGATGATCATGTCATGATGATGATGGTCGTGGTGATGATGATTACAGTAGTTGTAATGGTGGTTGTGGTAACGTTGGTTGATGATGGTGGTGATGATGACGATATGATCATGTCATGATGATAAGGGTCGTGGTGATGATGAATACAGTAGTTTGCTATTGTTTCAGGTATAATATCATGATGAAATGCTGGCAGGCCAACCCATCGGCACGGCCGTCGTTTGACGATCTCTCCATCGAGTTTCATCAAATACAAGATAAACGGCACCCGTAAGTATCGTACTCAGATAGACCACAGGAACCCCATCATTTCACCGAAACTGTTGTATCACAGGAACCCCATCTGTCGTCATTCATAACCTCAAGATCCAGTCCTCCCAACGAAATACTCTATCATCCACAGGGATCCCGTTTTGATGGACCCCCCCCCGTACCACAGATATCCCGTCATTCAATTACCAATCATTAGTTCAAACCACGTGATCTCTTTTCAGAACCGTGAGTCCAAGTTACTATGACAACATCAATGAAGACGATGTAGCGAGAGAAGCTTACGAATGATGTGTTTCTGGATGCCTTACGGTCACCGACATGCAGTAAAGCTGATCACAACCTATACAAAGAAAACAACGCCGATGTTACTGTTGTAATGATTATTGTGATACAAAAGTATATATTATGAGCAGGGCGTTGCGTTAATTCATTTGTAAAAATCACAATGGAACAAAGAACTTCTTTTAATTCGATGTGTTTTGTTTAATGTCTTTTGCCACCCCGACCAACAGGCAAAATGTTGCACCTGTTGCATTCTCTACAAGTCGAAAGTAGCCACAACTGCTGAAATCCACTACAGTTTAATAAGTTTAATAAGTGTTTCAAATTTACTGTGATAAGTCATACATCACCTAATAACTTATTGGACGAAGAAACAGCATGGATAAACAAATTACGCACAGGGGAGCCTGAGGGCCTCAATAGAGTGGATCCCTGTGCACTACGCACAGGGATCCCAATTTAGATCTAGGTGTTCGCTGCCACGCTTTCTTAGTCATATCACTGTATCACTGACGAGGGCTGTTAAGCCGAAAGGCCTCTAATATAAAAGAAGATCTACGTAGCTGTATGGCGTGTTCTGTTGTCTCTATATATATGAAATCCACTACAGATAGGCCAGAGACATTCTCACTCCTGAATCTACCATTTTGAAAATCTGCCAGCTTTGGCGATTCATCGTCGTGAAATCGCATCTCACTCCTTGATTCTTTCAGAAAAAAAAAATCGCTTCTGCGATTTTGTTCTTCACACCTTAAAGTCATTCACTTCAACGACTAAGTATCAATTAAAGCGCTTGCTAGAATAGCCTGGTGCGTGCCTCACTGTAAGAGGTTGTTATACACGTGAAAAGCGATGCGTACACTGTAAAAATGGATTGGTTCTTTCAACCATGAAAAATTGGTTAAAATTGTGGATCTGAGGTAACCAAAAATAATGGTTATTTTAACCAGTTATTTAATTGGTTAAAAGTATCTATTCAGAAATGGTTACTTCAACCATTTCTATGTGGTTATAGTGACCAATTCTAAATGGTATATGTAACCAATTTCTAATTGGTTAAAAGTATCTATTCAGAAATGGTTACTTCAACCATTTCTATGTGGTTATAATTACCAATTCTAAATGGTATATGTAACCAATTTCTAATTGGTTAAAAGTATCTATTCAGAAATGGTTGAACCAACCATTTCTATAGTGGTTATAGTTACCAATTCATAATGGTATATGTAACCAATTTCTAATTGGTTAAAAGTATCTATTCAGAATGGTTGTACCAACCATTTCTATGTAAGGGTTAGAGAATAACGCGAGTGCTTTATGGGATTTAGAGCTCCGAGCAGCAGATAGAAGGCCACGAGGCGCGTAAGTGTTTATTCTCTAACCGTTTTAGAATATAGTCATACTCACGAGAGTATTCTTTGGCTGCATGTCTGTTGCTTTCCCAAAGGAATACTGATTTCAAATGCACATACGCTTATGCAAAGCTGTTCAGTTGTATGTGACTTCAGTGGAGTGAAGATGAATATCCGAAGCTTGAGACTTTTAAATACGAAGCTTGCAACGCTAGAAATTACCGATATTTGTTGTGGAAATGAAGAGCAGAAATCTCAAAGTTTCTTCAAACCAGTTAGAACGGACGAAATTGAAAAACGAGAGAAATAATGAACACCAAAGAAAACTCAAGCACGATGTGGACATTTAATATATTGAAAGATTGGGCTAACTATATCGCAATAATCATACGGAGAACTTGGATGACTGATGAATATCCGTACATCTACACTTCTTGTAGAACATGGAGAAACTCGTTTGTGATTTCATTTTGAAGAGTAAGTGACTCGCTACGTTTCTTTAGTGTTTAGTATAGTTATGATCTGTATTTCTGTATCAGTATTCATGTATAAATCTAGCTGCTTAACGAATCCAAATAACTGTCGATTTATTGGATTATGATATAATATTTGAATAGTATTTGAAGATTAAACTGAGATTGTATTATAATATTTTTTGTCGATAGTTTAGTACACGTTATATTAGAGTGCAAATATTATATCCGTGAAATAAGCGCTAACATTTAGTACGTAATTAACATTTTACTAGTTTTACTACTAAGTAGACAACAATTCTAGGAACATGTAAATGTTTTTACTTAGTCCTTTAGGAAAACTTATGTTAAAAACATAATAACTAGCAAGCAGGGTCAGTACTGCATTTACAATGTTGTTGGTTGGCTTAAAGTTACATACGACCATTCCTTCAACAGCCAAACATAGAGAGTGCAGTTCCACTGAGCTCCCAGTTGAAATTAGCTTTGGTGTTGAGGTTTCATGAATAACTTCTTTGGCATCTTCATCTTCCTGTGTAGGAATAAATTATAATTTAAGTTAAAACACACACGTTGTACAACATACAAATTGTTCTTAATATCATTGTCTGCAGGACAACACAAATGACTACTCATAGTCACAATGTGATGAGAAACACATACACGTACATGAATTATCGTTCAAAATAAACACTGTGCTGCTATAAAAATAGCAAACTTACTTCTACTATTTTCCAGAAGGTTCTTTTTTCACCAAGAACAAGTGGTAGTGCAGACATTATGCATCGGTTTTCAGTTTCTGAAGGAAATGCGAATAGACAATTATATAATATTTTTGAAAACTCATTAATATTCATTATTGGAAACAGCCAATCACATGGCCTTAAATACTAAGGCAGATTGTACTGTAACCCGCTTGAAATGGCGCTGATGAATAAAACATCAATATCTAAGAAACAACAAAATAATTTATAAAGTAACGTTGCTTGGTAATAGTTTGTAAAGTAGTTCATAAGGTTTCACTCTAACCACTGATCCACTGGCGAGTTTCTCTAGTCTTTTTATACTTGACGAAACCTTACAAACTACTTTACGAACAAAATAATTATTTAGAGATTGTTTGTGTGTAGGATTCATTAATTATTAGAAAATAAACATAGATTCATCTACACGATTTTGAAGTCTAATGGACTCCGAGCTTTCGGGTCAATTGACCCATCATCAGGGAAATAGTGGAATGCTTAATTATCACGAGTACAAAACAACAAATTACAACGGTAAGAATGTGCGAGCTACAACGGACTATATCTGCGCGCAATACATACATGCGCGCTAAAAATAACATAGAGTACCAATAACAATAATAAAAACAAATCAAAGATAACTAAAAACTCTGGTATAAAGAGGGATGTGAATTATGAATGATTGGGGAGATGAACGAATGAAAATAAATAAATAAGGAAAATGGAAACCAAAATAATGAAATGAAAAAGATTAGTGTACATGTGAAGAAATGTGAATCAGAAAAACTGAATGAAGTGAATGAAACAAATAACAAGAATACAGCTATTACAGGTCGAAAAAATATTAAGCATTCCACTATTTCCCTGATGATGGGTCAATTGACCCGAAAGCTCGGAATCCATTAAACTTCAAAATCATGTAGATGAATCTATGTTTATCTTCTAAAATAATTATTGTTCTTTCTTAGTAATAATTATTGTTGTCTGTTTGATAATTATAAATTCACAACCATACCTATTTCATCAGAGGAATCATGTGCCTCCAGTTCATTCATAATTGCCCGTACATCTTTCACCTTTGAAGCTTTAAGGGCTGATAAGATAGAATCCTTATTCAAGGAATATCTGTCCTTCATATCTTTTATTAGGGTACTGTCTCCGACAATGCGACTTAGTTCGGCTCTCAGCTGTTATAAATTTAAAAAGATAAGAAACACTGGTTAGAAATTACATTTTGTAGGCTCACTGTCATTACAGGTAAATGCAAAAAATGAAAACAATCCATTTTTGTAACTGCATGCTAGGGGGCAACAATGCAAAGGATTTCACAAATAAATGTATTTTGCAGCCTGAATGAAAGTGATAAAATCTATGAAATGCAGCGAAATTAATGTTGTGGAAAATGTGTCAAGGCATAAAATTAATATATCTGGAAGCCTGCGAATGTGAAATCAAGTGAACATAAGCAGAGAAAGCTGTGCATCATAATGAAAATACTGTAGGGTAATTTCTAACACTGTTTTGATCCACTTGTACATATATATACATGCCAATGTTTTCCAAATTCAGCATGATTTAAGCCTCTAGATATTTCATTTTCTTTTGTTTTCAACCGTAAGCAATTCAGCCCCTCATACAATGTAAACAAAATGACTGCTAAGGTTAAATTTTGTCATTTTTACTGCTGTTATACATTTATTAAATATTTCCTTATTTATATAATTGTAGCTTTGGACTTATGGTACGTACTTGGTGCATGAGATATGAGGCCAAACACCGCTATTTCAAGTCACTTGCTGCATCCATTGGAAATTTCAAAAATATAGCTTACACGTTAGCAGGAAGGCATCAACACCAACAGTGCTACTTGATGAGTGGCAATTACATGTATGATGAAGAGAGATATTTAATAAATCCCACAGTAGTAGGTAATGATGCATGCACGCATATACATGAACTGCTTCATTTTGTGAATTCAAAACTTACATTTCTATTAAATTGTATGTCCAAAGAAACACATTCATCCATGGATTTAGTTTTTTAAATATACAATGTAGCTGATGAATTCATCATGTTTGATTCATCTGTATTAATTCATGAAACTTGAAATTGCAAATATACACTTTAAACAGTCTGTACACGTACATAAAATGTATAAGTCTTTTATTCATTCATTTATTTATTTGTTTGTTTGATTTTGTTCCTCATCTTCTTCATCCATGCAATGAGTTATATTATGTATAGCATACACATACATGTACTGTATATATTTTATAGGCCCTGGCAAACAGATCCATGCAGGAAATGCAGACTACTTTAACATTTTGCAGCAGAAAGAAAGAAGTGTTAAAGATTCAGATATATTACATGAGTAAGTCTTACCTACATTGTATGACAAGAGATACAAATTGTATGTCATATTCTTAGGGTCAGGGCTTTGAAATCGGCCCAGTGGTACTGGGAACCCTACCCAAAAGGTTTTGGAGCACCTCCTCCCTGGGACTAATCCATTGTAGATACTGCCTTTAATAGCCCACTTTTGTCACCCAAAACGGTTTCAGTTCAAGGCTCTGAATGATGGAATATATTCTTGATGTTTACAAATGAGTGAGCATTATTTCCCATTATTTTCCCAATTTGGCTAATGTTTTTTAACTTCTTGCATCTACTGTTTGTGATTAAATCCAATGCTTATTTTTGTTTCAGATTAAAGAAAATATCCATTATAGGCACCGAGTACAGAGTAGGAGCTATGATATCCACTGGATATTCAGATGACCAGCTTCTTGAATTTGCATTGATCAGAAAAATAATTGTTACTTCTCAAAACAAGAGTTTCTTTTTACTTGAGACATTTGTTTCAACTGAATTTGATTCACACTATCATGCCTTTAAAGTGCATAAAGAAATCTACCCACAAATCTATTTTGCATGCCAAGATGAATTTTTTACTTTTCTACCAGCACACACAGTATTTCCTTTTGGTGCCATACCTGGAAATGGTTCTTACTATATTGCACCAAGATATATTGTTTCACAAGTAGAGTAGAATATTTACATTGTTTTATATCTTGTTAGACCAGGCCCCGGTAAATGCACGAAAGGTGAACAGCGCTATCCACCAGATAAGTCCTATCCAACGGATAAAATTTATTAGATAACTGCATCAGTTCTATCCATTGGATAGCGCTATTCACCTTTCGTGCAACCGGGGCCAGAGTGTTTCGTTTTTGTATAACGTTTTCTCATTTCAAATAATAAGAAACCAATCCAATATAAAAGACAACCATTATAAGTTGGGAACACAAATATAAGTTCCATATTTTATAATAGATTTCAAAAATATAGATTTCATGATTGAGGATATCGATTTGACTCGATTTGACGAAAGAATCAGAAGGTTTGAAATGTGAAAACATTATGCCCTAATAATTATTAAGGTCTGTTGAGGAATTTTAAATATCTTGTTAAATAATTTCATACCATGACATTAAAGGCGCCATTGC
The DNA here is from genome assembly GCA_033675265.1 of Actinostola sp. cb2023. Classification (NCBI taxonomy): domain Eukaryota; kingdom Metazoa; phylum Cnidaria; class Anthozoa; order Actiniaria; family Actinostolidae; genus Actinostola; species Actinostola sp. cb2023. The sequence continues at coordinate 45,105 of JAUJYZ010000548.1, forward strand.
TTTGTCAACATTAATGAGTTATTTCTACCATTTTGATTTATAGACCAATTATACCATAATTTCACATTGGTTATATCATCATTTATACGTACCAATTTATAATGGTTGTTTCTACCATTGTTATTGGTATGTAATTGTACCATTTCACATTGGCTATATCATCATTTATACGTACCAATTTATAATGGTTGTTTCTACCATTGTTATTGGTATGTAATTGTACCATTTCACATTGGTTATATCATCATTTATACGTACCAATTTATAATGGTTGTTTCTACCATTGTTATTGGTATGTAATTGTACCATTTCACATTGGTTATATCATCATTTATACGTACCAATTTATAATGGTTGTTTCTACCATTGTTATTGGTATGTAATTGTACCATTTCACATTGGTTATATCATCATTTATACGTACCAATTTATAATGGTTGTTTCTGCCATTGTTATTGGTATGTAATTGTACCATTTCACATTGGTTATATCATCATTTATACGTACCAATTTATAATGGTTGTTTCTACCATTGTTATTGGTCATATGCAATGATAATAAAGTATTGGTTAATTTAACCATCACAATTTGGTTGAAACAACCAATATGCAATGGTTGAAGTTTTAACCAAAATATAAATGGTTGTTATAACCAATTTAAAAATGGTTATAACCATTTTAATTGGTTGAAAGAACCAATCCATTTTTACAGTGTAGAATGTGCTACTTCATAAGTAAGCATAGGATGTCAGAATGGTCTATTGATAACGTTAATTGTAGCTAAAAATGCACTCAGAACAAGGCTTTGTAGTTGCTTGATGTTGTACGCATTTTTATATAACACAGGTTCATAGGTGAGGTGCGTCTTATACGCGAGAAAATATGCGACAATAACACAATCGTAATGGTTTATTTTATGAACATTGTAACTTACAATACAATGAAATAACATCTCGTGTATATTCGAACAAGGCGGTTTTTTTACATTATCTTTTCTATCGACAAATATTATTCGATAGAAATGTAGCCAAACATATATATGAGGTCTGTTTTCTTAAAAGGGGTCTAGCTTGTTGACGAAGACCACTTTTATAATAACAGTTCTCATATATATACCATATATATATATATAAATTCTCTCCCTTTTTCCTAAAACCTGCTATCTGATAGAAACTCATAAATAGACTGGGAACTAACTTGAAAACCTAACGGTTAACTTAGCTGTCAAGCTCTAATGACAACACAATTTATCTCATTTAAATATTCCTTTTTATTTATATTCACGTTATTATAATTACATTATATACAATAAAAAAGATATAGAGCAAATAAAGACATTCCTCTTCCATAGGCTATAGCCCACCAACAATAGCCATTTTGGACGATTATTGACCATTTTGCATGGGCTATAACCCAATCTCGTCCCCAGAGCCTGCGTTACTTTCGGCCAGCGGCGAAGAACGTAGGCTCTGGCATAATCCATTTTTGGGACAATTTGATTGGCTATTCCATCTTAGAAACTACGCACGCGCAAGATTCCGGAAATGAAATATATCCAATGAAAATTGAGTTGTCAAAACAACCCGGTGACCCAACTTCCGTTCAAAACAAAAATTAACATTTTTCAACGGTTTCATTGACATGTTATTAAAAATCTTGTATTCGTGTTTTAACACATGTCGCCTCTGCAATAAATATCTAAGTACAGAGAAAAATCCAGTTTATCTAAGCTTATATGTATCTCGAAGTGTACGTCTTGAAAAGTTTTCAAGCGAAGCTCAAAATTTACACGAAGATGATGGTTATTCAAAGTGACATATCGGTCGATCGTAAATCCTAATATTCTTTAGGCTAGCAACTGAAAGTGCCAATCGAGATTTACGAAGGCGAAAGATTCAAAAGAAATCCATTTAAAGGAGAGATGACAATAAGTAGAGAAGATGAAGATGATTCAAATAATTAACTCAGGATTGATATGTAAATAATAATAATAATAAAGTAATAAGTAAAGTAGATACTAGTAAATATAAACCCGTAGGAAGAACTGTTCGCGTATCCTTCTGCTGTAAAACCACTGCTTTTAATAAAGACTTCAGATACTGCGCTTCTTTCACTGCTATATCTTCTTTACCAAGTGCTTTTAAAGCGTACTCTATTCCCTAATGAAACCTTTCGATGGATTCCACTGAAACCTGAATCGACAATTTGAATCGACAACAACCAACTGCCGTGCTAACTTGCGCGTGCGCTCTAAAACCGGAAGAACAAGAAATCCTGTTCCCAAAAATGGATTATGTCAGAGCCTACGTTCTTCGCCTCTGGCCGAAAGTAACGCAGGCTCTGGGGACGAGATTGGCTATAACCCACCAAATATGACAATTTTCTACGATTTTTGACCATTTTGCATGGGCCACAACCCACCTAAAATGACCATTTTGGACGATTTTTGACCATTTTGGATGGGCCATAACCCACAAAAAATGACCATTTCGGACGATTTTTGACCATTTTGCATGGAATAACCCACTAAAAATGGAATACTGTATAACGCGGACTGGACTGAGATTGTCAAAAACCTAATGCCTTTCGGTTTAGACTTGAAGTAAAGCTATGTAAGCTTCATAATAATTTCAATCGCTACCCATTCTTACGCAACAATGATCTACGCCGTTCATTATCTTATCAAGATCAGATTCCGATAAAGATTCAAATTCAGAGTCCGCGGACTCTACCAGTCCAGTCCAGTCCAGTCCAGTCCAGTCCATGATAATCTCAGTCCAGTCCGCGTTATACAGTATGCACTAAAAATGACCATTTCGAACGATTTTTGACCATTTTGCATGGGCTATAACCCACCAAATATGACAATTTTCGACGATTTTTGACCATTTTGATTGGTCACCAAAAGTGACCATTTTGAGTGATTTTGCATGGGTAATAATAACCCACCAAAAATGACCGTTTTGGACGATTTTTGACCATTTTGCATGGGCTATAACCCACAATTAGTTCCCAATTCACTTGGTTTTCTTTGTTGTACTGTAGATTTAAATATAACTTCACTCAATTGAAATTGAACGTGCAATTCTCGAAGCTCGAAGTAGACGTTACTTGATGTTTCTTCCAAGCACATTTTCTTGCTCGAGCTCTTTTCTTTTGAATCATCATTGCTTTTTTTCTTGCATTGTTCAGCAAAAGGCTTGCTCCCACTTTCCAAGCACTTAGAAATAGCTGTTTTTATGTCTATGCTTCTCGGGAACGTGTTTCTCCAACCCACGTGTAGCTGTCGTCGTAAAATACCCCTTAATACCAGCTTCCTTGCATAGCTTTCGAACAGTTTCGCCCAAAGGATTGTGCCCGATTGGATTTGCAGTAAACCACTCTAGCAATAAATTGAAAAGACAATGATGCATAAACATATAATGAGATAAACGTTGAATTGATAAAATAAAGGAATGACAATCACATTGACTTCATCAATTTAATATACCTTTGTCTCCATCACTGCACTTTCGTCTTGGAGTGAGATAAAACATCTTTTTCTCCAATGCAGATTTTGGACATTTCTCCAAGTACTTCTTGTACAACTGAACTATACACCTCAATTCTGGCATGTCTTGGTTTGAGTAATGTTCGATTCTTTTACCCTTAACGGAAACACGATGCTTAAGACCTCCTTGATTGTTCTTTTCCCCAAATGAGCTGTACACTAGTTTTTCTGGCTCGTCTTTTGCTGGAACTAATGTAAGCTGATTAAATTGAAGGCTGCGGTGTTCTTTCCCACTTCTCAAAGAAAAGTTATTTCCAATCAGAAAGACCATTGTGTCTAATAACACTTGAGGAGAGTGAGATCCTTGCAGTTTCAAAGCCCATTTTACTAAAAATAGCACAAAATGGCGGATTTTTGAAATTTCAAAAATTCATATCTTTAGATATAATAGCAATAACTGAGATATTGTTGCGGTTATATCTCACATTTTACATGTTCTTTCGAATGCGATGATCAAATTAGTATATCTGTGAATTTCTAAATTTGTGGGTTTGTTCATGACGTCATTTTCCCGCCAAAAAACATTAAAATTGGAAAACAAAAAAGATTCAATTTGTTGCCTTGCCATGTACTGTCATGTTGCCAAGTTTCATTTTGATTGGATTAAAACTGTAGAAGTTGAATGATGCTTGCCGATTTCGGGCCTTTTGTGCCTGACGTGCAGCGTCTAATGAATCCTGCTTGAAGGAAGGGTTCTCAAACAGGTTAAGTTCTGGTTGCCCGTTCTCTCTAAAGTGTCTTTGAATTCCGCAGCATAATTGATACAATGTATTTGGTGGATACGTTTCCCCCACTGGTTTAATTTCTTTTTCCTCACCTCCACTACGAATTTACTAAGCCAGTAATTAAGTTCTTCGCTGCTTAAATTCAATATATCGGGGTTGGCCACCTTATATAAATCAGAAGTGGAAGTGGTATTGGTCTCTGTGCGTTCTTCGGCCCATTCAATCCAAGTTCGAACACACCAAGATGTACTCCATTTTGTCCCTTCTGGGATTCTAGCTTCATTTCTTTTGGCAAGCTCAATATCAGAAATCGCTCTGATGTTTCTTTTGTTTCCCCTTTTTGAGCAATTGCCATCCTCGGTAACTACCGTAGCAGTAGTACTAGGTACCGTAGCAGTAGTACTACATGTAGGTAACTCCAAATCGAGCAGGATATCGTTAATATCGAAGTCTGGGAAGTCCGGTACAAAAATGTCGCCGTCGCTATAGTAACTATTCAAATTCAGATTGCATGCTTTCATATGAAAGGTTTTTGAGGGATGAATGTTTTTCCGCCCACCCGAGAAAAACGCCCCATTACAAAGCCTTCAATTAGACAACACACAACAAAGAAAGAAAGAATTGTACATAATTCTCAGGAGATAGGCATTCTATTGTTCGTCCTCCAACCAATAGACCATCCTTTGGGTCTGTTGGTATTTTGCGAAAACCACGTGAATTGGGAACTAAGTCTGTTAGTTACCCAGCTCGCACGTCGGCATTAAGCTATATACAGCCCGAGGGCCGTAACTAACTCTTACAAAATGACCCATTTCGAACGATTTTTGACCATTTTGCATGGGCTATAACCCACCAAAAATACGCTTCAAACCCTCAAATAACTATCCATCTTTATTTGTAGCAAGTATTTGAAGAACAAGGCTGAAAAGGGAAGCTTTCTAGAAGTGAAAATTATACTCATATACAAACTTCGACCACGGCCTACGAAATTCACACAGGGATCCCAATTCTACTCTGGTCCAAAGCATGTACTGGCTCAATCCGACCGGCAGGGCACGCGTGAACCCTGCTACCAGGGTGTTGTTATTTAAACAAATATATGAAATCATTTATAATTAAAGTATTTAACTGGACCTATAGGACTCAGAGAAGGGGACGAGGTGAAAGCTTGTGAATATGTTGGGTTTTTTTTTCACAAAAAAGAAGACATTTGTAAACAATTCCAAAATGGAAAACAAACAAGCAAAAACAAAACAAAACAAGAACAACTTAAGGAAAAAAAAAAGATGGAATGCAAAAAAAAAAAATCGTGCCACGGTTGGGACTCGATCCCCAGTTTCAAAGGAGATGAATGCCGGTAATTTATCCAAGAAAGGGCCATACTCCCAGACATTATGCTGAGTCACCGTATGTTACGTATAGGATGAAGATTTCGACCTCATCCGCGCTATCCGGGCATTACACCAAGCATCTTAGTGATCAAAGAGGGAGGGAACAGTCGGATCCTAATCCCACTAAATAACTGCCCCGCACCACTAGGCTATCGTGCACGCTTATTGATTTGGAGGACAAAATCACCTAGTGTATCTTTTGAATCGACTGTGTATTGTTGTGCAAATTACTATGGTCCGGTGGCTCGCACTGAAACACAGTGCGTTAGAAGCACAAGGCCATGCAAGGCCCGAGTTCGATTCCTCGCTGAACCGAATTAGTTTTCTTCTTTTTTTTTTACTGTTTGTTTAATTTTGTAAGAAACAATTTTGTACTCACGAAAATAACTATTTTAAAGATGTCAAATAATTTAAAATAATTAAAAAATGTTAAATGATTTGTATTAATATATGAGCTCTGTTTTCTTAAAAGCCCCATTTTGTAATAACAGTTCTCAATTCAGTGTTGTGCTCCTAGCATCAAATTGGCCCCAAAAATCAAAACCACCAGCAAAGAAGCGCACTGATAGTTTCACGTAGAAAAACTATCTCGACTTTTTTGATAGTGCGCATGCCCGAGCTAAAAAAACATCCTAGGTGATTTGGATACAACAATAATATATATATATATTTTCTCTCCCTGGCTATCTGAAACCAGGAACCATAAGTAGGAGCATCCATGCAGCATTAAAATCTGTCACAGCGTTTGAACAACTTTGGCTATTCTTAGAACATGAAATTGACCATTTTTTAGCGAATTTTGACCATATTGCATGGGCCCACGAAAATAACCATTTTGGACGATTTTGGACAATTTTCCATGGGCTATAAACCACCATAAATGGCCATTTTGGACGATTTTTCACCATTTTGCATGGGCTAATAATGCCCTATGCCTTTTATTTTTATTATTATTATGCTTCCAGTATGAATAACGAGGAACATGTTCTAATAGTTTTGAAAAATCACATCGATTTTGCTGTTAGTATTTGGAAGTTTTTAATTCATTAAAACTGAAAATTAACGGTCACAATTATAGGCTTTGCAAACTATTGACAGTAATGTTCTTCATTGAAGTAACTGCACTTAGCATTCGCTTATTTCTAATAGAGCCGTTTTCGTATGAGTGTGAAACTTACAGCACGGAGTTACCGGGTCACGGTATGGACTCGAACACATTGTATTCAACCGATCACAGCGTTCAAAATCATTGCTCAACCAATCAGAATGCTTGGCAAACCGCCACCGGATGGCGCAATACCGTCACTGCACGGTACCAACAGTAACTACTTCCTACTCATACAAAATATGACTACATGTCGGTGACCGTAAAGGTGCAGTAATACGGGCATCAAAATCGTGCAACTTGTCGCGCAATATTGTTGCATTGCAAGTTGAAGAGCAATGTTTCTCGTATTCTCACCGTTCGTGCAACTTGTCGCTCAACACATGTTCGCGTTGCAGGTTGCAAAACTTTGTTGCGCAAAGTAGAAGCTCTTTCTACTTCATGCAACAAAGTTTTGCAACCTGCAACACCGAAAATGTAATTTGTTGCGCGACAAGTTGAGCGAACGATGGTAATACGAGAAACATTGCTCTGCAATTTGCTACGCAACAATCTGAACAATGTTGCGCGACAAGTTGCACGATTTTGTTGCTCGTATTACCGCAACACATCACGCGTAAGCTTCTCTCTGTTCATCGTCTTCACTAATGTTGTCATAGTAAATTGGACTCACGGTTCTGAAAAGAGATCACATGGCATGAACTATTGATTGGTAATTAAATGACGGGATGCCTGTGGTACGGGGAAAACAAAAAAATCAAACTGGATCCCTGTGGATTTCTCTGTTGGTGGGAAAATGACGGAATCAGGCCTGTGGTTTATAAAGCATTTCGATGAAAGGACTGCATCTTGAGATAATGCATGAATGACGACATGACGATGGGGTTCCTGTGGTCTATGGGAGTACGATACTTACGGGTGCCGTTTATCTTGTATTTGATGAAACTCGATGGAGAGATCGTCAAACGACGGCCGTGCCGATGGGTTGGCCTGCCAGCATTTCATCATGATATTATACCTGAAACAATAGCAAACTACTGTAATCATCATCACAACGACCATCATCATCATGACATGACCATCGTCATCATCACCACCATCATCAACCAACGTTACCACAACCACCATTACAACTACTGTAATCATCATCACCACGACCATCATCATCATGACATGATCATCGTCATCATCACCACTATCATCAACCATCATTACCACAACCACCATTACAACTACTGTAATCATCATCACCATGACCATCATCATTATGACATGATCATCGTCATCATCACCACCATCATCAACCATCATTACCACAACCACCATTACAACTACTGTAATCATCATCACCATGACCATTATCATCATGACATGATCATCGTCATCATCACCATCATAATCAACCATCATTACCACAACCACCATTACAACTACTGTAATCATCATCACCACCGACCATCATCATCATGACATGATCATCGTCATCATCACCACCATAATCAACCATCATTACCACAACCACCATTACAAGTACTGTAATCATCATCACCACGACCATCATCATCATGACATGATCATCGTCATCATCACCACCATAATCAACCATCATTACCACAACCACCATTAAAACTACTGTAATCATCATCACCATGACCATCATCATCATGACATGATCATCGTCATCATCACCACCATCATCAACCATCATTACCACAACCACCATTACAACTACTGTAATCATCATCACCACCACCATCATCATCATGACATGATCATCTTCATCATCACCATATGACCCATCATACCACAACCACCATTACAACTACTGTAATCATCATCACCACGACCATCATCATCATGACATGATCATCGTCATCATCACCACCATCATCAACCATCATTACCACAACCACCATTACAACTACTGTAATCATCATCACCACGACCATCATCATCATGACATGATCATCGTCATCATCACCACCATAATCAACCATCATTACCACAACCACCATTACAAGTACTGTAATCATCATCACCACGACCATCATCATCATGACATGATCATCGTCATCATCACCACCATAATCAACCATCATTACCACAACCACCATTAAAACTACTGTAATCATCATCACCATGACCATCATCATCATGACATGATCATCGTCATCATCACCACCATCATCAACCATCATTACCACAACCACCATTACAACTACTGTAATCATCATCACCACGACCATCATCATCATGACATGATCATCTTCATCATCACCATAATGACCCATCATTACCACAACCACCATTACAACTACTGTAATCATCATCACCACGACCATCATCATCATGACATGATCATCGTCATCATCACCACCATCATCAACCATCATTACCACAACCACCATTACAACTACTGTAATCATCATCACCACGACCATCATCATCATGACATGATCATCGTCATCATCACCACCATAATCAACCATCATTACCACATCCACCATTACAACTACTGTAATCATCATCACCACGACCATCATCATCATGACATGATCATCTTCATCACCACCATAATGACCCATCATTACCACAACCACCATTACAACTACTGTAATCATCATCACCACGACCATCATCATCATGACATGATCATCGTCATCATCACCACCATAATGACCCATCATTACCACAACCACCATTACAACTACTGTAATCATCATCACCACGACCATCATCATCATGACATGATCATCTTCATCACCACCATAATGATCCATCATTACCACAACCACCATTACAACTACTGTAATCATCATCACCACGACCATCATCATCATCATGACATGATCATCGTCATCATCACCACCATAATGACCCATCATTACCACAACCACCATTACAACTACTGTAATCATCATCACCACGACCATCATCATCATGACATGATCATCGTCATCATCACCACCATCATCAACCATCATTACCACATCCAGCATTACAACTACTGTAATCATCATCACCACGACCATCATCATCATGACATGATCATCTTCATCATCACTCTTAACATCAAGGTAAATTGTGTCTACAGTCTGTGTTTTACTCACAATTCAATAGAACAAGAGCTGGGTTTTTCCAGTCTGTAACCTTGCTTTATGGCTGCAATCAATTCCATTACTGAAAAGGCTGGGTATGGAATACAACCTAAAGAGAAACGATCATGCATTGGTTGTCATCATTCTACAGTGTGTTGAACCCAACAATCCAGTCCAATACGCCCTATGCACGAGTGCTGGTTTTCGAGATCAGGATAGTAGAATCTTTTGACATAAAAATAACCACTGCCATCTGAAAAAGCAATTATTCATCCATATTTTTGGAAAATTTCAAAAGTATTGGATAAAATCCCGCGAAGATATCGTAAATGACATTTATAGAGTTTAGTATGGGATTTTGCCGTCATGAGTACACAGCCTCGTTCTGGTGTATTTTCAGAATTAAAAACGTTCATAACTCCGCAAGGACATGTCATTTCGTCCTAAAACGTTTACACTTATCTTATATAAATATGTTCTTTTAGTGGAACATGTTAAACCTTGAAATTAAGCAATTTAGAAAATTGATGTACATCAGAACGAGGCTGTGTACTCATGACGGCAAAATCCCATACTAAACCCTATAAATGTCATTTACGATATCTTCGCGGGATTTTATCCAATACTTTTATTATTGATGAATAATTGCTTTTTCAGATGGCAGTGGTTATTTTTATGTCAAAAAATTCTAGTATCCTGATCTCGAAAATCAGCACTCGTGCATAGGGCGTATGTACAGTTACAAACATGGTTACATGGCGGATCAGAACACTATACCACAATCCTTTACACACCTCAAAACACGTCAAAGTTTGAACCTGTTACCTGTTTTATTTTATGGACGTGTCAGACAGGTTGTTGATCTAGGATTTAGGTTCGCAAAGGATTATGGTATAATGTACAGTCGCCATCTTTTTTCTGTATACGTGAATGGATTATGGTTTACAATATGTTGCCTATGTAGGTCTTCATAACAATTAGTAAATATAGGATGTTATTACCTCCTGTTTCAATCTCCCAAAGTAGGACACCAAATGACCATCTGTGCGAACAAATAATGTCATCAACGAGAGTTATTTCTAAGACAAAATACGCCTGGTGCAAAAGAGGAGCGAATAGAGTCGTTTTCGTATGAGTGGGAAGTAGTTATGGTACGGTTCGTGCCGTGCAGTGACAATGCCGTGTCCAAGCATTCTGATTGCTTGAGCGATAATTTTGCGCACTGTGATTGATTGAATAAATGTCTTCGATTCCGTACCATGACCGTATCTCCGTACAGTAGGTTTCCCACTCATACGAAAACGACTCTGATTTAATACGATGCTTGTACAATACCATTCTGAACACCATTCAATACTCGTCGTTCTGGCAGCGCAGGCATAACTACAAACGTCAACAAATTAGGTGTTTTTTCACTGTGAAAATGGGCCTGACGCAATCTTTTGAATCTTTTGAACTTCTTAATTAATTTAATTTATCTTACATAGAGTGATGGCACTTAACCAGTGAAACAGATATTAGCCATGTAGATATTACTAGACACTAATTCCATTGTTTTCTTTTGTGTTGATTTGACTATTAGTCAATAACTATTAGATTTTGTTTCACGGGTTAAGTGTCATCACTCTAATGCAAGTGCAATTATAATGTACCTTATTCTTAGGGCACATGCTAATTGTAACAGCCATGCGAGGGTTGATCTACACAATAAGCCAGTTCGGAGTTTAAGAATAAGGTTCAGTGCGCATGCGATTTTATCCCGATTATATCACCTTCTTTTGTTAACGTTTGTGTTATTTTTAAATAACACAAGAAGGTGATATAATCGGGATAAAGTCGCATGCGCACTGAACCTTATTCTTAAACTCTGAACTGGCTTATTAGCTCGCTAGAGTGCAAACCATATGTCCGTGAAACAGTACTATTACTAAATAGTGTTATCTCTATTGTTTTCTATTGTTTCATCAGTGCTATTTAGTACTAATTAGTTAGTACTGTTTCACGAACATATGGTTTGCATTCTATTCAAGTATCATATAGTCAATCACAACGTTTCCCATTTCTTATAGAGTGATTCCAATAAATCTGGGCATTACTAACTACACCATTTATGCACACTATTAGACACTCACTCTATTGTTTTCTTTTGTTTCTTTGCATATAATAAACACTGACAGCTAATTAGTAGTGCCCAGGTTTAGAGTGATTCCAATAAACCTGGGCATTACCTAACTACACCAATACACACTATTAGACACTCACTCTTTTGTTTTCTTTTGTAATTCCTTTGCATCTAATAAACACTGACAGCTAATTAGTAGTGCCCAAGTTTAGAGTTCAGTTCATTTCAGTTCAGTTTTATTCAGTACACTTCAAAGCCACTTCAAAGTGATTCCAATATATAAACCTGGGCATTACTAACTACACCAATACACAATATTAGACACTCACTCTTTTGTTTTCTTTTGTTTCTTTGCATCAAATAAACACTGACAGCTAATTAGTAGTGCCCAGGTTTAGAGTGATTCCAATAAACCTGGGCATTACCTAACTACACCAATACACACTATTAGACACTCACTCTTTTGTTTTCTTTTGTAATTCCTTTGCATCTAATAAACACTGACAGCTAATTAGTAGTGCCCAAGTTTAGAGTTCAGTTCAGTTCAGTTCAGTTTTATTCAGTACACTTCAAAGCCACTTCAAAGTGATTCCAATATATAAACCTGGGCATTACTAACTACACCAATACACAATATTAGACACTCACTCTTTTGTTTTCTTTTGTTTCTTTGCATCAAATAAACACTGACAGCTAATCGATCAATCTTATTATTATGCCCAGGTTTATTGGAATCACTTTATGTTTTCTTATGCACGTGTCGCTAATGGCAACGAGGCTCAAAAGACGATGTAAGATAACCTCGATTCCACGAACTGTTGTGCATAACAAGATCTTGTCTCTGTATTAGCGTCTTGTCTCTGTATTAGCGTCTTGTCTCTGTATTAGCGAGTGTATAGACCGAATGCAATAATGACGTTCAATTTCAATTGCCATTGTTCTGGACTGACTAGCCTCTCATACAGGTGAAAATGCTTTTGTGTTTCCACATGAACACGAGGTTAGTCAGTCCAGAACAATGGCAATTGAAATTGAACGTCATTATTGCATTCGGTCTATACGTACGTCGATTGTACGTTTAAAGCCACTACTTACACATCACTCTTGGTGGTATTAAGACCTGCCTCTAGAGCTTCAATGGCCATCCATTTGGCTGGTAATTTACCCTGGAAAACGTAGAAAACATTGCACCAATTACTGGCAAGTAATTGAAATATTACTTATACAATTGGTCTTGCAGTTAGTAGGGGGACGGGAGGGTTCGGGAGGGGATATAGGGCTTTCCTTGAGCATTTGATGGGAGTCACAGTCTCCTCTTTACTCTCATCCCGCGTTTACATTGGTCAGCGGTCGCACAAATTGAAATATGACGTCACGTACCCCAGTAGTTTTTTCATACACGCTGTTGGTATACACGTCACGTGACAGTCCAAAGTCTGACACCTTGGCCGTCCAGTTCTCGTCCAGAAGAATGTTACGCGCGGCCAGATCTCTGTGAACACACTAGAAATGATCATAATGAGTTGGTTTGGCGCGTATGCACGTGGATAGCGAAGAGCAGTGGTTATTGATGATTGCGATACACCTATTCCAAATATCGTTGTCCGGGCCGAAAGCAACAAGGAAGAAGCTGACGACCGCAAAGGACTTTGGGAATCTCCTAATTAATTAATTTATCCGTGGTACTTGAGAAGTTATCCCTACGAGGCGTTGAATAGCAATCATTTGGAACTATTCGGCCATTTGAAAATGCATGTTGTTAAAATGTCTACGGATGAATAAATGAATAAGGAGAAAGTCCCAATGCCCTTTGCGGTCGTCAACTTCTTGCTTGTGGCTTTCGGCGGGGACAACGATTTTTGGAATAGGTGTATATTAAATAGTTATATATACGTCAACTGACAATCATTATGGCGGCGAATTGAATTGCCATGAGGAAGAGAGAGACGATTCAGATTAACCAGACATCGCAATCCAATTTCTGTCATATAAATTCACCACACATAGAAAAGAACAAAACCAAGAAAGCGTGAAAGGCTGAGCACAAATTTGCCATTAATAACAATAAGTTTCGTGAATTTAGTTTTGCTGCCAAAATGTAAATATTTTGTTTCGGAAATACGACACGCGTCGCCATTTTCCCGCCAATTACCGAGCATGTGCAGTAAGTGTTTCATGCACCCGTGTCGCTTTTCTATCAAAAAAAACACGAAAGGACGATTAACATCGTGTAGCCATCACGATATATCTCCTTCTCTCTCCTCCAGGGGGAGAAATCCAGAAGTAACTGTTTGACTTATACTAGAGCAGATTTCGCATGACTGAAAATCCACGCCATGGATTCATTCGAAACCCTAAAACACCACAGAGTCACGGCAAGGCACGTCCGTGTCGTACATTTTTCACATACGAAATTCTGGCCTATCTTACCCTACGTCTTGCGAGATGTGCCATTCCATTAGCCACATCACTAGCAATCTGAAGCCTTTGCTTAGGAGCGATGTGTATTTGATAGTCAGCCATGTCATCGTAACTCTTGGAACTGTGCTTCTGTAGATGACGAAGGAGATTTCCATTTGCAGCGAACTCCACGACCACCATGACAGAACCTTAAAAAAGCAAGGTCAATAATGTTATAGTTCGTGAAGTAGATTGTAAGGTTTCGTCAAGCGTAAAAATACTCGGAAAATAATAATATTTATGTAATAGTTATAAATGATCACCGATTACGAGGAAATAATTAAACTATAGCTTGTCAGTAGACAGCGCAGATGGCGGCATGGTATCCAAATGCATGACGATACTAGATATCATGAATCGATTTTTAAAACAAGCATATAACATAATAATAATAATAATAATAGTAATAATAATAAATAAAAATAAATAAAATAATAATAATAGTAATAATAATAATAATAATAATAATAATAGTAATAGTAATAATAATAGTAATAATAATAATAATAATAGTAATAATAATAATAATAATAATAATAGTTTATGGCTTATGGTTTTCAATAGAAATAGAAAAATCAACGCTATACGACGTTTCGATGTCGCAGACATCATTAATGATGTCTGCGACATCGAAACGTCGTATAGCGTTGATTTTTCTATTTCTAATAATAATAATAATAATAATAATAATAATAATAATAATAATAATAATAATAATAATAAATGAGAATAATAATAATAATAATAATAATGAGAATAATAATAATAATGAGAATAATAATAATAATAATAATAATAATAATAATAATAATAATAATAATAATAATAATAATAATAATAATAAATGAGAATAATAATAATAATGAGAATAATAATAATAATTATTATTATTAAAAGTAAATAAGGATTTTTATCTATTTTTCTATCTCTTATTTGTAATTTGTTTTGAGGAATAAAGTTATTATTATTATTATTAACAAAATTTTTAAAAGAAATAATAATAATAATAATAATAATAATAATAATAATAATAATAATAATAATAATAATAATAATAATAATAATAATAATAATAATAATAATAATAATAATAATAATAATAATAATAGACACTTTAAAGCAAACGCGAGGGACGTAAAAGCCCGAACACCGAACATAAACCCGACTCCCTTGTGTATTAAACAAAATTGCCGCTGGCCAGCAAGAATTGACTTACCCTCAAAAGCACAAGCACCAATCAGATTGACTATGTTTGGATGGCTTCCTACTTGTACCATTATATCGAGTTCGTTGAGAAGATCGTTCATGTCACTTTCGTTAGAAGTTCCTGTAACATAACAGATATGCGTGACGGCAGTGTAAAGGAAGCGTACAATCAGTGGCACCGTAAAATATACACAGGAATCCCATATCCTAATACCGATGTCGTATCCCTAGCTGACTATGTACTTGGCAATCCACTGCACAAAGGACAATACACCATAATCATTTACGAAGTCACGCTTAGACTATAAATCAGTACCACTCACATACATTTGAGGTCTGGTCTGTGTTGTTGACTAAGACCCATTTTGTAAAAACAGTTCTCATATTGACATGTGCTCCTAGACAACACATCGACCCAAAAAATAAATAAAAAACTAAAAGCCAAAGTAGCGTTCTGATAGTTTCACGAAGGAATATTCGTGAACTTTCTGAGACGTTCACAAAAAGGTAAAATAATAATAATAATATTAATAACAGTAATAATAATAATAATAATAATAATAATAATAATAATAATAATAAATATAGTAATATATAATAATAATAATAATAATAATAATAATAATAATAATAATAATAATAGCATTTATTTTATTTATTTTAAATTATTATTTGAGGGCCATGAGTTCATCAGTGAAAACTGTTAAATGTACCCTCGTGAAATAAAGTTTATTATTAATAAATATAATAATAAATATAAATATAAATATAATAATAATAATAATATAAAATAGTGCTAGTACAGCGCATTCTTTTGTCTCAAAAGATAAAGAAAGAAAAAAGGAAAAACAATAAATAAAGAGCAAACCATCATCTTTCTCACTGACTTACTTTACTGAAAAGCACCTACGCTTTAGTTTCTTCACGGCGCACCGTATAGCACTGCCATCTTCCTGCGTCAGTTTCCCCTCTATCACTATTCCAAACTCGCCTTCACCCAGGATCCGGCCGAGCTCCAGGCAGTCACGTGGTATGTCTTTCCATTTATGGTTTTCATCGATGGGGATCTCTTGTGCTGGACGGAAAAAACGTACCACACCGTTGTCCTATAAACACAATATACACAGTAATAAACGTTATTAAGGAATGTAGAATATACAAGTTATAAGACAATAATAATAATAATAATAATAATAATAATAATAATAATAATAATTGTTTTGAGTTCTATACCATGGTAGGAGCCCATAAGTAGGAGCATCCATGTAGCATTAAAATCTGTCACGGAGTTTGAACAAGTTTGGCTATTTTTAGAACACGAAATTGACCAATCACTGTCAAATAAAACGAGTTTATTATAGTTTATTAATCATAAATCTTTGCAGCCAGAAGGCTGAATTGCGTGATAAAGATATATAATAATAACATAAATATAATATAGATTAAGCAAAATGCGATCCATTGTGTTCTTCGGCTTTCTTCTTCTGCAAAATTGCGCGCAATGTTGTACCATGTGCTTTCATAAAGAAATACTTCAGGGAAACCCCCGCATCAAACGAAATACGTCAAAGTGTCTTACCAACAGACGGTCAGAGCTAGAGCGTTGAAATCCACTTATTTTCACTCTTCTCTTGTAAAAGAACCAAGCCAGTGCGACGCAAATAATGATTACAATGATTACAATGATGGGGATGATGATGATGAGCGCCATCTCTGCACCACTAAGACCTGTTGGAAAAAGAAGTTCTTGACAAAGAATTTTAAACGCAGAGCACGAAAGATTTATTTCGTCTCTACTGCGACTGCGATCACAATGGTTAGCGGTCGCCGTTGTTTACTCACGCGCTCGACTACATGGGGAACATATATTTGATTGGATAGCAATTGAGGTGCTATTATATCTAGAAAGGAAAGGAGAAAGAGCATGCAAACATATCTGATCCCGATGGGATTCGAACCAACGACCTGCGGTTTTTTATAGCACTTGAACTTTGCCTCATTTTCGTGGTTACCTTTCCTAGAGTATTTGAGTGATTGTTTTATAATTACATAAGCTCTGCGCGGTTACCTTTCCTAGAGTATTTGAGTGATTGTTTTATAATTACATAAGCTCTGCGTGGTTACCTTTCCTAGAATATTTGAGTGATTGTTTTATAATTACATAAGCTCTGCGCGGTTACCTTTCCTAGAATATTTGAGTGATTGTTTTATAATTACATAAGTTCTGCGCGGTTACCTTTCCTAGAATATTTGAGTGATTGTTTTATAATTACATAAGCTCTGCGTAGTTACCTTTCCTAGAATATTTGAGTGATTGTTTTATAATTACATAAGCTCTGCGCGGTTACCTTTCCTAGATTATTTGAGTGATTGATTTATAATTACATAAGTTCTGCGCGGTTACCTTTCCTAGAATATTTGAGTGATTGTTTTATAATTACATAAGTTCTGCGCGGTTACCTTTCCTAGAATATTTGAGTGATTGTTTTATAATTACATAAGCTCTGCGTGGTTACCTTTCATAGAATATTTGAGTGATTGTTTTATAATTACATAAGCTCTGCGTGGTTACCTTTCCCTAGAATATTTGAGTGATTGTTTTATAATTACATAAGTTCTGCGCGGTTACCTTTCCTAGAATATTTGAGTGATTGTTTTATAATTACATAAGCTCTGCGTGGTTACCTTTCCTAGAATATTTGAGTGATTGTTTTATAATTACATAAGTTCTGCGCGGTTACCTTTCCTAGAATATTTGAGTGATTGTTTTATAATTACATAAGCTCTGCGTGGTTACCTTTCCTAGAAATATTTGAGTGATTGTTTTATAATTACATAAGTTCTGCGCGGTTACCTTTCCTAGATTATTTGAGTGATTGTTTTATAATTACATAAGTTCTGCGCGGTTACCTTTCCTAGAATATTTGAGTGATTGTTTTATAATTACATAAGCTCTGCGTGGTTACCTTTCCTAGAATATTTGAGTGATTGTTTTATAATTACATAAGCTCTGCGCGGTTACCTTTCCTAGATTATTTGAGTGATTGATTTATAATTACATAAGTTCTGCGCGGTTACCTTTCCTAGAATATTTGAGTGATGTTTGTTTTATAATTACATAAGTTCTGCGCGGTTACCTTTCCTAGAATATTTGAGTGATTGTTTTATAATTACATAAGCTCTGCGTGGTTACCTTTCATAGAATATTTGAGTGATTGTTTTATTTACATAGTTCTGCGCGGTTACCTTTCCTATATTTGAGTGATTATTTTATAATTACATAAGTTCTGCGCGGTTACCTTTCCTAGAATATTTGAGTGATTGTTTTTATAATTACATAAGCTCTGCGTGGTTACCTTTCCTAGAATATTTGAGTGATTGTTTTATAATTACATAAGTTCTGCGCGGTTACCTTTCCTAGAATATTTGAGTGATTTTTATAATTACATAATTACCTTTCCTAGAATATTTGAGTGATTGTTTTATAATTACATAAGTCTCTGCGCGGTTACCTTTCCTAGAATTTGAGTGATTGTTTTATAATTACATAAGTTCTGCGCGGTTACCTTTCCTAGAATATTTGAGTGATTGTTTTATAATTACATAAGTTCTGCGCGGTTACCTTTCCTAGAATATTTGAGTGATTGTTTTATAATTACATAAGTTCTGCGCGGTTACCTTTCCTAGAATATTTGAGTGATTGTTTTTTATAATTACATAAGCTAAGCTGCTGCGTGGTTACCTTTCATAGAATATTTGAGTGATTGTTTTATAATTACATAAGTTCTGCGCGGTTACCTTTCCTAGAATATTTGAGTGATTGTTTTTATAATTACATAATCTCTGCGTGCGGTTACCTTTCCTAGAATATTTGAGTGATTGTTTTATAATTACATAAGCTCTGCGCGGTTACCTTTCCTAGAATATTTGAGTGATTGTTTTATAATTACATAAGCTCTGCGTGGTTACCTTTCATAGAATATTTGAGTGATTGTTTTATAATTACATAAGTTCTGCGCGGTTACCTTTCCTAGATTATTTGAGTGATTGATTTATAATTACATAAGTTCTGCGCGGTTACCTTTCCTAGAATATTTGAGTGATTGTTTTATAATTACATAAGTTCTGCGCGGTTACCTTTCCTAGAATATTTGAGTGATTGTTTTATAATTACATAAGCTCTTCGTGGTTACCTTTCCTAGAATATTTGAGTGATTGTTTTATAATTACATTAGCCTGTGAACAGGCTCTCCAAGGGGAGGGGGCAGGGGCAGGGGGAAGGAAAGGGAGGGGGACTGGGGAGGAGGAGAGGAGGGAGAGCCTGTAAACATTCTTCAGAGAATCCTGTTCCGCCCCCTAATGATTTTCGTCACGCTTCGATCAATTTGCATGTGAGTTTGACAGCTCGCTCGAAGTTAACCATATGCATAAAGAAGAATTCAGTTAAAATTTACTGGCATAATAAAATCCCGGTAAAATACAACGAATAAACGAGCGAAATACAAATGTTATCGTTCAATACAAGATTCCCTAGAGTATGGATACATGTATATTCTGTTTGAAGAAACAAAAGACTGAAATAGCTTCTAACGGCTCGATCCTACACAGACAGTAAAAACTGATCTAGCATCAGGCTAACATCAGCTTGGTTTTATATGTAATTCCCCTTTCAAAGAGGAGAAGAGTATCCAGTCCAGTTCGATTCTGTGCTGTGCTGTTTTGAAATGTTCTCGCGATCGGCAAATACTGTAATGTAATGGGTCAAACAGCGATGCCGATCCACTACTCTGAGATGAGAAAATAAATAATATCCACGTCGAAATCCTTGCCACAGCTCTTTCTCGTTTTCAAACTCTTCTAAAGCGATTGTATTCATGCTCAGGTACGGTTGTTTGGACTGGGATGATTGCCGTAAAGTTATACGATGACGGTTGCTTTGCAGTCTACAGTTGTCTTTCGCGAATACCCCAAGTCATCATTTTTCCTTGCAGTAGACATTATACAGGCTTTCTGCTCGCTTTTAAGACTAGTAACATGTTCAATTGGTTTAACAAACTGCTCTAAAAATTAACACACGTTCAAACTCGTTCTCTCAAAAATCTACCATTTTGTTTACAGTTGTACTTGCTCATATACATGCTGACATGCTGAATGTCAAAATGTCAGTTGTTACGAAATTGACCAATCAGAGGCTGATACCAGATTCTGGTATCATGGAACAGTTTTCTCTGAAGAATGTTTACAGGCTCTCCTTCCCCTCTTCCCTCCTCCCCAGTCCCCCTCCCTTTCCTTCCCCTTCCCCTTCCTCCCTCTCCTTGGAGAGCCTGTTCACAGGCTATAATTACATAAGCTCTGCGTGGTTACCTTTCCTAGAATATTTGAGTGATTGTTTTATAATTACATAAGTTCTGCGCGGTTACCTTTCCTAGAATATTTGAGTGATTGTTTTATAATTACATAAGTTCTGCGCGGTTACCTTTCCTAGAATATTTGAGTGATTGTTTTATAATTACATAAGTTCTGCGCGGTTACCTTTCCTAGAATATTTGAGTGATTGTTTTATAATTACATAAGCTCCGCGTGGTTACCTTCATAGAATATTTGAGTGATTGTTTTATAATTACATAAGTTCTGCGCGGTTACCTTTCCTAGAATATTTGAGTGATTGTTTTATAATTACATAAGCTCTGCGTGGTTACCTTTCCTAGAATATTTGAGTGATTGTTTTATAATTACATATGTTCTGCGCGGTTACCTTTCCTAGAATATTTGAGTGATCGAGAGTTGAAGCATCACGTTTACGGCGAACGCCAAACGTCAACAACGTACACGTGATCATGGTTTTGCTGTGTTTGCTCTCTATCGTTTCGCGTTTAGACGTAAATGTGGTTATTTTCTCGTTCTTAAAAAACATAAGTGTTCGTTTGTGTTTTTTCCCCCCGTTTAATTGACGTTTTTAAAGTGAAATTCAAAAGTCATTCTGACGTTTGGCGTTTGCGTAAACGCGATGCTTAAACTCTCTATTGTTTTCTATCTGTTTCACAAGCTCTGCGCGGTTACCTTTCCTAGAATATTTGAGTGATTGTTTTATAATTACATCAGTAATATTCTTACTTGTGTCAAGAGTGGTGATCTCCAGGCTCCCACTCGGCTTACTATGACCGTATTGGTTTTGGGCCTTGGTTCTTATAAGGTACCCAGTCCCCGCGTCCAGCCCATCGATCCTGTGATTATGACCCTTGACGGTGTCATACGTCATCCAAGTCACGTGACCAAACCGTTTATACTGAAGTAAGTAGCCAGATATGGCGAACAAGGCGCTGAGGTCAGGGGGGTCCCACTGTATATGCACTGTAGATTCTTGGATTTCACTGGCTTGAGGTTTATTTGGTGGAGGTGGTTTTTCTAGATAGTCATACAAATATTAAACAACACAATGTATTCTGAGTTCTCTATACACGTAACATGAAGGAGTGAGGGAAAAGGTGTTAGTAAGAAGCCTGTTTGATATCAATAAACGACGTCATTTCCGGTCTCGTGAGGAATTTTCTTGATAGCACGTGGAGGGCAGTGTTTGCCCGTCATTTGAAGGCACATAATGAGATTCGAGGATTAACAGATGGTTAATACATGATTGTTCAAATAGTGTCGTCATGCGTAGATAATCACATCCTCTCCCCTCCTCTCCCCTCCCTATGTTGGTCTGCTGCCCTTACACGACATAAACGCTTCCTATCTCTCTCTCTCGCCTCCCAACCACTTCCTCCCCCTTCCCTCCCCTCCTCTCCCCTCCCTTCCCCTCCCCTCCCCTCCCTTACCTCTGAGTTCCACTGTAGGTACAACATTGTAGTCACCAAGCTTGCCACCTTTGACAGAGACAGCGAGGTGTTGGCCTACTTTGTTCACGATGACTTGCGGGTTTTCGTCTTTGTTTTGTTTTTTGATCTCAACTCTAAAGATCACCTTGACACTTCCATTGCTGAAAGTAATTGTATCTTTTATTTCGTTTTCATTTCGCACTGAAAAGGGCAGAGTCGACAATTCTTTGTCGAAAAATGATTAAGAAAATGGGAGGACAAAAGCAGTGTGCATTTTTGCTATCTCTCGAAGACCCGTTCCGAGTTGCCTCCGAGTCGCTTTCAGGTTGCCTCCGAGTCGCTTCCGAGTCGCTTCCGAGTCGCTTCCGAGTCGCTTCCGAGTCGCTTCCGAGTCGCTTCCGAGTCGCTTCCGAGTTGCTTCCGAGTTGCGTCCGAATTGACTCCGAGCATTGTACATAATTTTACGGTAATGATGATTTCTCCTTCCTTTATTCCCAAGTGTACATGTTGACTGGGAACGAGTCTGTCCTTTTCCTTTTCGCAATGCTTTGACTTCTTCTCAAGACTGCAAAGAGCCATACAAAGAATCCCGGTGTGTGTGTGCTGGGGGCGGGCAGGGGGGGGGGGGCATATTATTTCTTCTTCTCTTCTCCCTCGTCCCTCCCGCTCGACCCTACCCCTCGTCCCTCCCCTTTCTCCTCGTCCCAAACCCCTAAAACTTAAAACCGCCAAGCTACGCAAGCTAGAGGGGTATTTTACGACGACAGTCCCACCAATATGGGAGTGGAGTGTCTCACATGCAAGAACCATAAACGTACACCTCTATACTTTTATCATCAGTTCGCGAATTCCTTTCTTACCCAAATCCTAGAATGCTGATTCGTTGAAACCATGTGATGTTCTCAAAGACTTTAGTGAGCTGAAAGAGTTAGAAAACAAATAATATACTTGTCAAACAGTAAGGTTATGTTGAGCGCGACATTTCGATTCATCAGACGATGCGGTGATTCTCATAACTACTAATTAGCCTCAGACGTTAGCAGTTGTCGCACTCAGTGTTAAGTTTTATACATTGATCTCTGTCGGCATATCTGGCTTACAATAGTCGTCAAAACATCAAATAAATCATGCAGCAGAGCAACAAATTGACACAATATGATGATGATCACAACGATGATGTTAGAAGAAACATCCACTGCTGTATCGCTCAAATAAATCCAAATATCAAAATGAAGATCCATTTTGTAAAATATGTGTCTGTACAGTGTAGGTTTCCTTTAAAGAGCACAATTGAGAGGATGATGACAATGATGATGATGACGATGACGACGACGATGATGATGACAATGATGATGATGATGATGATGATGATCGATGCATGATGATGATGATGATGACGATTACTCGATTGTACCTCGCGTTTCATGGTCCTCGCCAGGGTTGCAAAGTCTTCTGATTGTTGATCTTCCAGCGACTCGCTGTAGACCTGATCTTTAAGAGTGACACTGGCGTCGACATCAACAATGTCTTCCATATGAAACACAAACACATATTTACAATTCTTTTAAGAAAAGATGTTAATTTGATGATCGATGGTTCGATCGGTCGTATGACGTGAATGAATAGTCCCTATCCCGTTGTAAAACCGCTGTACTTATTATTGTATCCCATTTGTACAGGGTTAGCCTCTAGTCAGTGTAAATTATTCACAAATATCAACAAGAACACGAACAAATGTTGACATAAAACAATAGAAACATTTTTGATTTGCACGGACTGTTTTCTGAATCGAGGCTGAGCCTGTACAAATGCGTCTTTTGTCAAGGACAGCGGTCATCTCTAAACAACGCGAAACTGGAGTATGGTACTACGCTGGCAATCTCCTACGTGTACGTTCACTACAGTATTGTATAAATACACTGTTGTACGTTTGCGTGTTCTATCACAGGCAGCCCAACCATTTATTCAGAGCCTAGCTACTTATAATAAATACAAATTTGTATGTGCGCGTCTTTTTTGACGGGTTTCCTGAGGTAGCGCGTGCGAAAAACGTACTATGTTGGGCTCTCAGTGTTTTACGTAAGGAAATCACACGCTATTGCGTAACGTCGCGCGTTTGCGTTCAATGCAATGTTGAAGCAATACACGCGCGTGATTTCCTTACGTAAAGCACATGGAGCCCAACATAATACGTATTGCGCACGCTCTACCAAGAAAGGCATCACACAAAGACGCACGCATACAAATCTATTTTTATTTATTATCATTGCCCTCAGAGGAGATTCACAGTACCAGTATCTGATTTTATACTTTACTTACCATCGTGTATAGTGAGATTCACAGTACCAGTATCTGACTGTACATTACTTACCATCGTGTATAATGAGATTCACAGTACAGTATCTGACTGTATACTACCATCTGTGAGATTCACTTACCAGTATCTGACTGTACATTACTTACCATCGTGTATAATGAGATTCACAGTACCAGTATCTGACTGTACATTACTTACCATCTTGTATAATGAGATTCACAGTACCAGTATCTGACTGTACATTACTTACCATCGTGTATAATGAGATTCACAGTACCAGTATCTGACTGTACATTACTTACCATCGTGTATAATGAGATTCACAGTACCAGTATCTGACTGTACATTACTTACCATCGTGTATAATGAGATTCACAGTACCAGTATCTGACTGTACATTACTTACCATCGTGTATAGTGAGATTCACAGTACCAGTATCTGACTGTACATTACTTACCATCGTGTATAGTGAGATTCACAGTACCAGTATCTGACTGTACATTACTTACCATCGTGTATAGTGAGATTCACAGTACCAGTATCTGACTGTACATTATTTACCATCGTGTATAGTGAGATTCACAGTACCAGTATCTGACTGTACATTACTTACCATCGTGTATAGTGAGATTCACAGTACCAGTATCGTTACCAACTGCGTTAGTAGCCACACATCGATAAATACCAGAATCTCGAACCCGCGTCTCTGATATCAACAAAGAATTATCTTTTTGCATAGATTTGACTCTCGTTCTTTGAGACAAATCATCCAATACCTCGATGTCTTGTATGGAATACGACTTATCAACGTACTGGCCATTCGGTAGAATCCACATCACCTTGGGTTCAGGATTCCCCATTACATAGCAACCTAATGTCACATTCTCTTCAGTCGCTAATAGCAACGACGACGGGCGCACGGTCACATCCGGGTACCAACCTGAAATTAGAGATTGAGTGGATGTGGAGATTCTGAATCAGTGTATGTGGAGATTCAGTGTATGTGGAGATTGAATGTATGTGGAGATTCAGTAGCTTTCAGTGGATGCGGAGATTCAGTGTTTGTGGAGATTCAGTGTATGTGGAGATTGAATGTATGTGGAGATTCAGTGTATGTGGAGATTGAATGTATGTGGAGATTCAGTAGCTTTCAGTGGATGCGGAGATTCAGTGTTTGTGGAGATTCAGTGTTTGTGGAGATTCAATGTATGTGGAGATTGAGTGTATGTGGAGATTGAGTGTATGTGGAGATTGAGTGTATGTGGAGATTGAGTGTATGTGAAGATTGAGTGTATGTGGAGATTGAGTGTTTGTGGAGATTCAGTGTATGTGGAGATTCAGTGTATGTGGAGATTCAGTGTTGAATTCAATTTAAGAAACATTTTAAGCTGTTTTGTTGCCTGTTTCCTTTAAGTGCAGTCCCTAACCTTCTTTCTTGAACCGTAGATATTGAATGCGGGTTTTGTTTTTACAAGCAGTAGAGACGACCCACGTTCTCTTGACCACCACAGCATTAGTGTATCCACAGTCACGGACTTTACTCCAGTCATCGTCCTTGTAGCTCACCGAGACTTTCCCCGTGCAGTTGGACGCTACTGTGGGCTTCCCTGAATCATACTGTCCCGCAGGGAGTTCATCACAGTCTATAGCCACTTCAGAGGATGAAGGGAAGTAGACGACAAGCGTTTGTTGCACGTAGATGTTAACAGTTTGATTTAGTGTTATTGTATTCAAGCAGCCATCTGTTAAGGTCCAAGTACGATTTGTATACTTCCAACAACCATTACTTGGCAACGAGACGTCTTTGTAGAATATGGTGAGGTTTCCTCGAACATTGCACATGCCAAAGGCTTGATGTTTTGGCGTACTCACCATCCTCATGTGCGGAATGTAGCACTCAGTCTCGTTAACAGATGCCGGTGCTTGGATCACTGGAATTGGCGTTGCTAAGTCCTCGTCGATTTTCCCATCACCATCGTCGTCAATTCCATTCATTAACTCTTCGTCGGCTCTGCCGTCGCAATCGTTATCTCGTCGGTCTCCAGGGACCATTGGTGGATTTGTCGTGCAGGTCGGAAAACGACGAAATATACGAAGACCCGCAGGAAACCCGAAGGACCTAAAGTCATCTTTACAAAGAATCATCAATGAGAAGAATTTCAAAGGTGACGTGTGGAAGAAACGGTAATGCCCGGATGTTAAGTTGACTGTAGCCGTCGCGTACAGATCACTGAACGGAACGCTCGTCCATGTTATCGTATTCACGGGTGAAATGCTTTTCGTTACAATGTTTTTCGTTTGTCTTGAACTAACAAAAATGTCAGCGTAACATTGGATAGGCGTAGAAAAGAATAAAGGGACCAACATAGTGTAGTCGTTAGACCACTGGTCCTTAGCGGGCACGATGCTCATAAAAGGCCCGAAATTGGAATCATCAACCGAACGTGATTTCCCATACTGCACCACGAGACAAGGATTTGACGTCAAAATCACGTGACTGGTACCTGGAGGCGCGTCAAATTCATAAAATTCCCCTGCGTTGATTTTTACGACCAGCGGTCCACTGCTGAGTTGTATGCGCACGGCCGTTTGATTCTGTGAAGCGAGAATGTGGAAAATATCCCCCACCTTTCTGTAGGCGGTTGACTTGATGAGAAACGTTTTGCCCCAGGTTGATATCGGAGGCATTTGTTCAACGAGGTGCTCACAAATCTTCACATTAAATGGCACCGTAGCGCAATCATTGCCAGAATAAACGGACACTACCTTATTAGATATGAGACGAGTTCCTGTCAGTGAGCCGGCACCGAGATCTGGAGCAAAGCTTGCCATCAACTGGAATGAATCCAAGGCGTCCAGAGAAATTTTAAAAGAGTCTCCACTCGTATACGTCTTCCCGTCGACCGTCACGCTTCCAGGAACCGAAAGTCTGAGGATAAAAGTGACTTCCGTCCCAGACAGTGCCGCCGTTACCATGACAGCTGAACCGTGCGCAGCCGGATACGTCATCACCATGTATTCGTTGCCTAATTGTAAAAACCTCAACGGTAGAGCGAGGAATCCATCACTCGATTGGTGCACAACGTCAATGCCGTACACAGAGATTGACGAGTTGGCAAAAATCCGAATTCCTTTTTTTACTTCTAAACCGGTTTTGCTAGACATGCGCACTTTGCCTGGCAAGTCAACGGCCACTGATTCCCCAGGACGCAATATTGCTATTCTACTTTCATTGATTGAAGGTATTTGAATGTATGCATGAGCATTCTCGTCTGCTGTGAGATACAGACGATTGACGCCCCTCGTGGCTTTTCTTCGAGATTGCGCAGGGAAACCAACAACAAAAGTGTTGTCTTTGTTGGTAAAAACTTCTTCATTTTGAGCTGAAAAACAAGTAAAAATGGAAATAAAATGAAATATGTATGATCTGTAATGATCTGTTCTTGGCTACCAGATCGCGGCAACAAATTCCCTCATTCGTTCATTCCCTCCTCCGTCCATCCTGCACTCGGTCTGTCTCACGTTATTCGAGTTGTTTATGCGGAGACAATTGTGTGCAATGTCCCGGGGAGTACTCCCCTATATATGCTATAAGGGTATGTGCCGGCGGGATATATAGGGTATGACTTCTAATTAATTTGAGCTCGTCAGGTCTTTTCTCTACTTTATTTAATTTGTATTAAAATACAGTTGAACCCCGCTATCTCGAACTCGGTTATCTCGAACTCCCCGCTATCTCGAACACAAACCCATTTCCCTTGGATTTGCCCCTGTTTTGTCAGTCATTTACTATGGGCTATCTCGAACTCGGTTATCTCGAATTCCCCGCGGCTATCTCGAACTATTTGCGATTCCCTTGACTCAAATCAACCCCGGTTATCTCGAACTCTAACGTTAAAGTCGATGAACAAGCAGAAGAAAGTGTCACAACACAGTTGGAAGACAAAACGTCAATTGAACTTTCTGATTGTTCAGTATACGTACACTTGTACGTAAGTATGTAAGTATACTATCTTTGTTCGAATTCGTATCACGCCTGTACCGGCTCACAAACGTAACAACTTGTATCAAAATGCATATTTGTTGCGTTTGTTGAATATTTTTTCAAACAAAATTATATATTAGCTGTATTTGAAACACTGTCTTTATTTAATTATTAATGAAAATATCAGTGAAATGACACTGACCCGGTTATCTCGAACCCCCGCTATCTCGAACTAATTTTCCTTTCCCATCAGAGTTCGAGATAGCGGGGTTCTACTGTAGTATATTCGAATAGTAGGATTTTGATTATTTTAATTGGTGTTTTCCCTCATAGTCCGGCAGATTGGTGCAGAAAAAAGGTCGAATTGTGGGATTTATGGTAAAAGCACCAAATTTGGTACAGAGATAGAGAATCACCTATAGAACAATATTGGCTATGGACCCACTCAGAAGCTATCCCATAATTGCAATTACAGCAGTTTTAAGGAGGCTCTATACATCGTAACCATGGAAATTGTGAGATGTGTTGAAAAAGCACCAAATTTGTTACAGAGATAGGTAATCACCTATAGAACAATATTGACAATGGATCCACTCGGAATATATCCCATAATTGCAATTACAGCAGTTTTAAGGTGGCTCTATACATCTTACCATGGAAATTGTGAGATGTGTTGAAAAAGCACCAAATTTGGTACAGAGATAGGTAATCACCTATAGAACAATATTGGCTATGGACCCACTCAGAAGCTATCCCATAATTGCAATTACAGCAGTTTTAAGGTGGCTCTATACATCGTAACCATGGAAATTGTGAGATGTGTTGAAAAAGCACCAAATTTGTTACAGAGATAGCCGGGTAATCACCTATAATAGAACAATATTGACAATGGACCCACTCGGAATATATCCCATAATTGCAATTACAGCAGTTTTAAGGTGGCTCTATACATCGTAACCATGGAAATTGTGAGATGTGTTGAAAAAGCACCAAATTTGTTACAGAGATAGGTAATCACATATAAAACAATATTGATTATAAACCTACTCGGAATCTATCCCATAATTGCAGTTATAGCAGTTTAAGGGGATTCCGGCTTTACCTCGTAACCATGTTAATTATGAGAATGCATGACAAAAACACCAACTTTGGTATATAGATTAAGAATCGCCTATAGAGCAAAATTGACAATGGACCCACTGGGAATCTATCCCATAATTGCGATTATAGCGGTTTTAAGGGGGTTCTATACCTCGTAACCATGGTGACACCAAATTTGGTATTCAGAGATAGGTTATCATCTATAGACTCTTTTAATAAATCCCACAATGCATGATTTTCTGCGGTTGTGATGTCAAATTTATTCTTTTGAATTCCATTCATTTCCCTTTATTGTTTTCAGTCTTTGTATAATTCAAAAGAATAAGTTTGACGTCAAGCGTGGAAAATCATGCATTGTGGGATTTATTAAAAGGGTCTATAGAACAATATTGACTATGGACCAACTCGGAATATGTTACATAATTGCAATTATAGCAATTTTAAACCATAATTATTATTATGTTAAGGGGGTTATATACCTCGTAACCATAGAAATTATGGAACTAATGACAAAAGCGCCACAGGATAAGTGAATTGTCATCAGTATCATTCGATTGGCAGGATAAGTGAATTATCATCAGTATCATTCGATTGGCAAGATAAGTGAATTATCATCGGTATCATTGGATACTGGCAGGATGAGTGAGCTTTATTTGTAGCGTTAGTCATTCGATGTGTCTAGTTGTTGGATGATTGCAAATGAAAAGCGGGTTTACCAGGTTATGGTGGTCAAGAGGCTAGTGTGTACAGCTAGCGGGGGAAGACTTTGCCGGGTTCGCTTTTTTATTTGTAGCGTGAGTTCTTCCATATGTCTAGTTGTTGGATAATTGCAAATTAAAGCGAGTTTGTATGTCCAAGTTCATGACTTGAATATTGATCATGTGAGGAGGTTTCTGCAAATGAGTTGTTTGTATCTAGCACGTGAATACCCGCTTAGTCCCGTGGCGTATTCGTATGTTTGTGAACATGTAGCGTGACATAAATTGCGTGGGTTGTTGGTGACTGCATGATCAGGGAAACGAAGTAACTGGGCGGTCCAAGGTGTTATTACGTACTGCCAAAGGCGCGGACATGTTTTGAAAATATCAATTGCCCTCATAGACCTGATAGGCCGCACCTACACTAAGGTGCCGTAGTTGTTTCTCATGTCATGGTCCAGGTTTCAGCTGCAAATAAGTAATATATTCTACAACACTCCCACTCATACTCAGTTCATTTAAGATATGGGATAATTATGGATCAGCGGCATTCAGCCTATCGGTTCCTCTTATTTAATCAGTAGATCACTATACTACCTCAATTAACATCCTAATCACCCCATTCTTACAACAAACTCCCCAATACTCACCCAAACTTCCATTACCAATAAGGGATGTATAATAAAATAAGAAGTATCCGCATTCAACTTGCTTTATCCTTTTCTCAAGATTGTAGTTAGCTGTTATCCCGCTACCGACCGTAACAGGGTTTCAATCTGAATCAACCCATTTAGTCCATTTAGCGGTTGTTTAACATGCAATTTTACTCCGGAGCTGTCCAGGCTGGAAGGCAAATTTTTCCACCTCTTTTCCAAATGTCATGATATTCTTTACAAGAGGATGAAATGTATATAGACATAGGTCGAGTCAATTCATGGCAGACAATAGAATCCCATCAAGTCGGCAAGTCGGCAGATCAGGAAAACCATCCAACATTGCATTCAAGTCATAATATACTATTATCACATCTCCTTATCAACGCCAACAAGACTGAGTAGATGACCATCAACGAGGATGTCAACCACCAATCCATCTACTCCAAGGGTGGCACTCCACTCAAGGAGGTCGGCGACTGTAATTATCTTGGATCTTATGTTGCTGATCAAAGCAATAAGGATTTCATTGCAATGCTGCAATCAACTGCATCACACTGGCATATCCAAGTCTACTAAATTATCCTTCTTTAGAACTTATGTAGAAAACATTCTCTATTCTAAGTTCATGTGGTAGATTTTGTATGTTTAGTGATTTATCACGTTTCCATGGTGACAATGTATAGAGCCACCATAAAACCGCTATAATCGCAATTATGGGATAGATTCTGAGTGGGTGCATTGTCAATATTGCTTTATAGGCGATTCTTAATCTATATACCACATTTGGTGTTTTAGTCAGGCATTCCACAATTACCATGGTGACGAGGCATAGAGCCACCTTAAAACCGCTATAATCGCAATTATGGGATATATTGCGAGTGGGTCCATTGTCAATATTGTTCTATAGGTGATTACCTATCTCTGTACCAAATTTGGTGTTTTTTCAACACATCTCACAAATCCATGGTTACGATGTATAGAGCCACCTTAAAACTGCTGTAATTGCAATTATGGGATATATTCCGAGTGGGTCCATTGTCAATATTGTTCTATAGGTGATTACCTATCTCTGTAACAAATTTGGTGCTTTTTCAACACATCTCACAATTTCCATGGTTACGATGTATAGAGCCTCCTTAAAACTGCTGTAATTGCAATTATGGGATAGATTCTGAGTGGGTCCATAGCCAATATTGTCCTGTAGGTGATTCTCTATCTCTGTACCAAATTTGGTGCTTTTACCATAAATCCCACAATTTAAGCACCAATCTGCCGGACTATCAATGAAAGACTAGTGGAAATCAGTATCACTTGCATGGATTCAACGGCGGTTCTTTCTCCAGCACATTGGTTAGGCTATACAGATTTTAAATTGGAGATAATATTGTTAAGAAATGTCATCCCAATGGTTAAAACACTCGTACCCGGTCTTAAAATGTATTTGCCACAGAAAACTGATACTAAAAAATATTAGCGAATGTAATAAAATCTATGGGTAAAATACGTGCTAAGACCCGTTCAAACAGAATCTAAACCTAACTGCTGCGACCTTTATACCAGTTATACTGAATCTCGCATGGCTTAGTTAACTTGTGTGGTAAACCGGTGCTCTATAATTCATTATGAAAATTCACATCATTTCGTAAAATGACTAAAATTAATTTTATTAATTTTATTTTAGCATTTATGTGCCTAAAAATAACTGAGCTATTAAAATATTCAGTATTAAATTCCCATAGTACAACCATAGCCTTTATTTGCTCGTTCAATCAGCTAATATTTTTCGAAGCAGAACTCCGTCAGTTATACCCAGAACTTTTACTCTTCCCAAATCACAAACTTTGGACAAACAAATATAAACATGTTGCAAGACCATTTCCGGGGAGAATATATATATGACTGGGCTTGCTTTTGTTCCACTTGCTACCCTGCAAACAATTCCTACATATGTACGTATATTTTGTTACCTTGAATGGGCTGAGTTTGTAGAACAAACAAACAAAATAATATTCCACAACTCTGTGTGACAGCCATGCTTATTCTACTCGTTCTGGACAGAAGAACAGCCGACTCACTGCACACTGTGTTTATCATATCTCTTGTTACGAACAAACACTAATACAAGTGATAAATGTATAATGAATTGATTGAAGACTATTGTTGGATTGAATAATGGATTGAATGATGGATTGATGGGTTGAGGAATTGTGGATAGAAGAACTGCTGGAATGGTGGATTGATTGGTGGATTGATGGATTGGGGAATTGATGGGTTGATGGATAGGTGGAATGATGGATAGGTGGAATGATGGATAGGTGGAATGATGGATAGGTGGAATGATGGATAGGTGGAATGATGGATAGGTGGAATGATGGATAGGTGAAATGATGGATAGGTGGAATGATAGATAGGTGCATGGAATGATGGATAGGTGGAATGATGGATAGGTGGAATGATGGATAGGTGGAATGATGGATAGGTGGAATTGTAGATTGATGGATAGGGGGAATGACAGGTTGATGGATAGGTGGAATGATGGATAGGTGAAATGATAGATAGGTGGAATGATAGATTGGTGGAATGATGGATTGGTGGAATGATGGATTGAGGAATTGTACATTGATGGATAGGAGGTATGACGGGTTGATGGATTAGTGGAATGATGGATAGGTGGAATGATGGATTGGTGGAATGATGGATTGAGGAATTGTAGATTGATGGATAGAGGGAATGACGAGTTGATGGATTAGTGGAATGATGGATAGGTGGAATGATGGATTGGTGGAATGATGGATTGAGGAATTGTAGATTGATGGATAGGAGGTATGACGGGTTGATGGATTAGTGGAATGATGGATAGGTGGAATGATGGATTGGTGGAATGATGGATTGAGGAATTGTAGATTGATGGATAGGAGGTATGACGAGTTGATGGATTAGTGGAATGATGGATAGGTGGAATGATGGATAGGTGGAATGAGGAATTGAGGAATTGTAGATTGATGGATCACGGGCAACAGGTGACGTAGAGTCAGTATTTTGGGTAATATTTGTATTTTCCGTATCGGTTATAAGCTGTCCGAAGCTCTGTTTTTGTCTGTATTTGTTTCTGATGACCTTTAGTAATCCGAACCCCGACATCTGGTTTTATTTATGACGTCAGCGAAAGCCCCGACTAGCTAAGAAGGGAGAAGGGTATGCAACAGGCCCAGCCTAGTTCCAGGCTTTCTCCGACGAGGGAGGTTCTGATGACGTCACCGGAAAGCCCCCTCGGGAAAGCCTAGTGAATAATGCCAGATCCGAGATTTTATATGTAATTTATAAAACGAGAGGCCGTGGAGGTGAGGCCTTTGCCTTTCGTAGAGTCGATCGTGAGGAATTTCGACCTTTATCTACAAAATAATCAAGGTAACTTTCACCGAATATTGAT
The DNA here is from genome assembly GCA_033675265.1 of Actinostola sp. cb2023. Classification (NCBI taxonomy): domain Eukaryota; kingdom Metazoa; phylum Cnidaria; class Anthozoa; order Actiniaria; family Actinostolidae; genus Actinostola; species Actinostola sp. cb2023. The sequence goes on from JAUJYZ010000548.1 coordinate 79,767, forward strand.
GCTGAAGCGAGCCTTCATTGACCTCACTACAAACAGGGTCAGGAGCTCATATTCGCTTGTCAGTACTTGTGAACATCTGAATAAACTTGTTTTAAACTGAACTGGTCGATTTCCTACCTGAAGGAGTGTATATCTCCAGACAGTGCAATACTATAATAGGATCACAGCGAATATTAGCCTGAATAACCCGGGGAATAACAAAGGAATCACTGCTGTCCTCATTTTAAAACGATGCATTGTTGAATCAGTTATGCGTTACAAAAGTAGAACATATATGAATATATGAATGATTTGAAAGATGGAATAACTTATTATACTAAACAACTGAGAATTATTCACCCAATGCGAAAAGATTTCAAAGCGAGATGGCATGTTACGTATCCTCCTGCTGGACTTGTGACCGGCTCTTTTAGCCCGCTTTTAGCCGTTTGATTTCTTGTTAAAACCGAAGAAATGTCTGGTTCTTGCCCCGTGTTGGGCAATATCTATATTCATTGTTTCAAAATACCGTCGAAACAGTAAAATCGGGTAAATACGAAATTTATTATCGCTTTTTGAAATCAGGATAGTTTTTAGCCAAATCAGGATAGTATTTGGCATTATTCACTAGGCGTTCTCTCGCGCTGACGCGCTCGTACTCAGTCTCGCGCTTCGCGCTCGGTTAGGAGAGATAACGCCTGGGACTAGGCTGCAACAGGCCCTTATGTAAACAAAAATTGTGCAAGAAAAATCACGTGGGGTGGATAAGCGATGACAGATACACTTTTGGGAGAATCGCAGTGTTAACAGATTTGTATCACAACCGAACTCTTGAAATATAAACGGTCAGTAGCAGTGAAATCAGAATATGTATTTAATCTAAAAGAAATGCTAGAGCTTTATATTTTAGAAGTTGGGGAATACCAAATAACATTGTAATCGAGACATGAGGTAAGTAAAACACGGCGGATTCAAATAGAAAGCTACTGATAACGGATGACATTTATTCCGAACCCTCATCGACTGAATTTTGAAAGATTTTCAGGCAGGCATACGTTATTTATTCATGATTTATCTCGATTGTAGATTATTAGGACATATTTTCTCTCTCTACGGATAGGAACAAACTCCTGAACGGAGATTACAAAATCCTGATTAAACAAAAGGTTAATAAGAAAAGTAAACAAACTTCGGTAAGTTCCAAAAACGTATCTATCATCACTTGTCCACCCCATGTGATTTTTCTTGCACAAAGTCAAGACGAAGGGAGAGAGAGGTCTAAGCCAATCAGAAGGTAGGATTCAGGCCTGTTGCATACCCTTCTCCCTTCTTAGCTAGTCGGGGCTTTCGCTGACGTCATAAATAAAACCAGATGTCGGGGTTCGGATTACTAAAGGTCATCAGAAACAAATACAGACAATAACAGAGCTTCGGACAGCTTATAACCGATACGGAAAATACAAATATTACCCAAAATACTGACTCTACGTGACCTGTTGCCCGTGGATGGATAGAGGGAATGACGAGTTGATGGATTAGTGGAATGATGGATAGGTGGAATGATGGATAAGTGGAATGATGGATTGAGGAATTGTAGATTGATGGATAGGGGGAATGACGAGTTGATGGATTAGTGGAATGATGGATAGGTGGAATGATGGATAGGTGGAATGATGGATTGAGGAATTGTAAATTGATGGAATTGTAAATCGAGGTGCCACTATTACTACTACTTATAGAATATGACTGTAACCTCTGTATACATCACTGTATACATGCATACGCTATATAAATGTATATTTATATAGGTTTCACAAAAATATGTGCTTCATTCTATTAATTTGGTTTTTCGCCATAAAAGATCGTTTCTTCAATTTGTTGTTGGTACATGTGGTATTCTTTCCAACAGAAGAAGATGATTCCTTATTGTTGTTAACATGACCTAAGAAAATCCTCAGCAATTCGATTGGATGAGAGGAGTGGTATTTCAGCGTAATAGTGGTATTTCAAGCTCTCAGGAGTGGTATTTCTAAATCACCATGGAAACCATTGTTTGAGCACCAACTGGTGACATTCAAATTCAAGATGGCGGATAAACTCGACAGTTTTTCTCGCCTCTTGTCAGTTCTGTTTTCTTCATTTGTTATTTAATTTATGAACGTTTTTCTACGAGAATAATTTACTTGAGAGCATTTTCCATTAGTTCCTGGTAAAACTACAAACAACTGATCGAAATTGCAGTATTTTCTTAGGTCATGTTATAAAATTTATTAAAAAAAAAAAAAAAATTATAGATATATAAAATAAATGTTATAAACATTATTTAATAGCATGTTTTATACGTGATATTTGGGATAAATACCTCTCGTGATATTTCAAAATTGTCACAAATTTAGTTAACAATTTTGGAATATCAGAGGCAAATAATTAATCTGCGAGACACTGACAAATCACGATATTTTGCGAAAACCGAGTTCAATAATTGTTTTATCATTCGACTCATTTCTATCAATAAATAATTTATTGAATGTAAACACCAAGCAAAAATATTGTGACATTCATCAAATAAATAAGGCTTCATGATATTTGCTCAAATGTTCATGATACAATGTTTCAATGCACAAATAGTGGTATCAGTAAACAACATAATTATTTTCCATATATAGTTAAATGTACAGTTGTAGTAGTTTACTTGAAGGGGCTACTCGTTCCTTGACTGTTGGACATGCAAGTCGTTCAGAATATAGTTCTCTTGGGAATTAAGACGAAATAAATGGTTCCAACTGTGAATCATTGGCAAACGGCTCTGATACGCTGCTTACAGCTGTAGAAGTATGAGTAGACTCAGAATTGTCAGAAGTGGTTGAGGTTTCTTTTGGCATCAAACTCACGGGAAGTTGGTTGTTGTTGTTGTCAATTGAACTTGAAATAGCGTCTGACATTTTCCTCTTCGTAGACAAGCTCGTTCGTGAAGCATAGCTTCGTATAATATTCTCGATCCTATGGCCTGAGACTATTGTCGAAACAATTTTACGACTACATTAGTTGCTTTTTTTGTGTTGAGGCTTGATTTTAGATCTAAAATATTGATCAATCTCGTCTTCCGACAGCTCGGGAAAACGAGCGCTCGCTGCCATGTTTACACTGTGAACGATCAATAGTGCGCATGCTCAGACCGTTATTTGCAGCGAACATTGCTTAATCTTCACTGCGCATGCTCAGACCGTTATTTGTACGCAGTTATTTGCAGGTCTTTCAGCCAATCAAAACTACGGATATAAATGAGTCGAATGATAATTGCTATTATTGCTGATGTTTTCCCCTGAATTACTTCAAATATGAAACAATTCAAAAAGCAGGAAAATGGCTTTGTACAACCACGGGCAACAGGTCACGTAGAGTCAGTATTTTGGGTAATATTTGTATTTTCCGTATCGGTTATAAGCTGTCCGAAGCTCTGTTATTGTCTGTATTTGTTTCTGATGACCTTTAGTAACCCGAACCCCGACATCTGGTTTCGGGGTTCGGATTACTAAAGGTCATCAGAAACAAATACAGACAATAACAGAGCTTCGGACAGCTTATAACCGATACGGAAAATACAAATATTACCCAAAATACTGACTCTACGTGACCTGTTGCCCGTGGTACAACGCTAAAACAGCTTTAGGCAGACATTTTATTTTATTTTTAATAGTTTGTGCTCAGCCGGTGAAAATATAATTAGAGTGTTAATCCAAAGCGAAAATCGAAAGTCAAACTGTTCAAAATAAAGGGGGCTCGTTTTTGGCGCTTTAATTTGGCGGATATTACGTGATGTTGAAATAAATATCCTCTTAATTAATAAAGATGCATTTGCTATACTTTAGAAATATACACCAGAGCAGGGGGAAATTATGTATATTAAGAGATGGACTCCCCTAGTAATTTCCCCCTGACCAGAGCCAATCTTCCCCTTGAGAATTGCATAGTTTCTTGGAAACGTGAGAAATAAACGGCTCATATTGACAATCAATTACATATCTATTAATGTGTTGCGAAAAATAAAACACTTCAAAATTCCGCTAATTCGCCGAAAACCCTACTTCGAACTCAATGTCTCATGTTCATCCAGACATGGCATCATTGTCTACGGATTTGCTAAGGCGCCTTATCAATGAAGTTCTTTTCCATTGGTGAGCTTCTACTGTCTTGTTCATTACTAACAAACAAACAAACAGTAAGGTCAATGTCTATGTCAATTGTCTATGTATTGCAGATAATATTTTTTGTAATTATTCTTATTTAGAAGCAGGAGCAGGAGCAGGAGCAGGAGCAGGAGCAGGACCAGGTCTGCTTGCATGTTCTTATTCAAATAATTACCGTCTTTTTCTTTCTGTGTTGTCGGTTCAGAGATGACATTATTAAGCGCCTCCATCCACATGTATCTCTCATTCTCGGTGTCAGCACTCAGGTTGTAATTACGCATAGGGGTAAACAAGGTAAAACAATATCCTTGGTTTTTGTGACTGGATCTGATGCCTTCAGAAACTTGGAATCCATCAGCTAAAGATCCTATATATATTTCGCCTTTTGCAAAGGCATCCTAAACATGACAGAAAATACTGGAAGCGTTACAATTATGGATCAATAAGAAGAACGAGAATAAACAACATCATCTACAATGTGGAAAATATTTTCGAAAAAAAACAAGTTTTCGTTCCGTTTTTATCGCTTTCGTGTACAGGCAGCCAAAACCATTGAAATGTTCTTACGGGTCGCGCACAGGGAGCCCAACATCATACATATTGCGCGCACGCGCTCTACCAAGAAAAAGGATGCGCGCATAAATATATTTTTATTACTCGGGCCCTTCCGAAGGAAGCCCGAGTTATAAAATGGAGATTTTTTAAAATTTATTTAAATTTATTTTTTCATGGTCACGGAATGAAGAAAAAATGCGAAGAATGAAGAAAGAATGCGATGTATTTGATCGTATCGAGTTTCAAGATTTCTCAGCAGATAAGGGAAAACAAACCACACACAGGACTCAAATAGACTTGAATCTTAGTTTTGAAAGCAGCTGTAGATCTTCAAGCTATTAAAGGTCAGGATTCTAGTTGATCGTTCGACGATGAAGCGTTTGTTTTTGTTATAAATGAAACGACATCTTTCAGAGTGGGCTCACACGAATCGGCGTATGCTTTTGTCTGTGAAATGAGCGTGTGAAAGCCCGTGTTTTATCGGCTGTTGTACGACGTCGTTCCACAAACTCGAACTCATCACAAAATGAATTGAAAAGCAAATGAAATGAACTCAAAAAGTATCATGACCTCGCTATGTTGTCATGTTTGTTGCTAATTGTAATAGTACGTGTACAGCTATGTCCTTGAGTACGTATTTATAATCAAACTCACGACCAGCGATGTAACCGTACATCTATTGACAAAAAGCTATATGTACAGAAGAAGTCATGCAAACAGTCGAGCCAGTCGAGCTATTTTCAGTAACTCATGATGGATGTTTATTTCATTCCACGTTTGCAAAGTTTATTTTTATAGGCCATGCCGTTAAAAAAACCCGTTAGCAGCTTCGTCGGGCTTCGCCAGATCATAGTCTGAATCGTCTGGATGTTATATTATTATGTCTCTGAAGTTAGAGAGCGAAGGTTTGATTTTCCAGTAGATTTTGTTTTGATAGCTAATCTCGCTTTGCTTGCTGCCTGACTGTCGCACGCGCCGTGAAAAACCGTTTAAAAAGTATCCGACAGTAAAACGAAACACATTTCTCAGATATATAATCATGCATGTTTATTTGATTCGACGTTTGAAAAATTCAGAAGGAAAAGAAATCGTAGAAATCGTACTTCAAAACTTCATCAAAGCAAAGGCGAGCAAGGTCAATGTACGAAATTTGGGATCATGCCAAAGTAGTTTTAATAGCCTATTTATATACTTGTTCTATGCTCAAACGGGTCAAATAGTTCGCTCTTGTTTTAGAACCGCCGTGTAGCGCTATTTAAAACAGAATTTCCACGCTCAAAAAAGGTCAGTGAACGGCAAAAATACAATCGAAATCAAAACGTCCTTAGATTTTGGGGATCTATTACGACAGAAAGCTATATGTACAGAAGTCATGCAAACAATCGAACCAGTCGAGTTATTTTCAGTAACTCACGATGGATGTTTATTTTATTCCACGTTTGAAAAATTCAGTACGATTACAGTTGTGTGATCCTTGTGTCAGTCATACATCTATTACGCGCGACCTAATTTTAGAACCGCCGCGTAGCGCTATTTAAAACAGAATTTCCACGCTCAAAACAGGTCAGTAAACGGCAAAAATACAATCGAAATCAAAACGTCCTTAGATTTTAGGGATCTATTACAGAAGAAGACGCTCAGTGACGAGGGAGACTATTTGTGTCGGTGACTCATAGATAAAGATCTCCGACTCTTCAAGGTACGCTGTGGTACGTCTTTAGACGTATTTGAGGTCATTTGAGGTCACATCTTAAATCTAACAGAAGCAGCTTTTGATTTTTAATCGATAATTCCTTTCTGATTTCGAGATAAATCGAACAAGATCTTTCAATGTATAGGCAGAGACAGCAGATTGGTCGAGCTTTGTCACATCATACCGTAGTCTGAATCAACTGGATGTTTAAAAGATACGAAGTTCGACTTTCCTCTGCGATAACGAAGAAACCAAAGATGTTATCAGAACCGACCATGAATATGAACCTCAACTGGACGTTCCAAGTACGTGCTACGTCTGCTACGGAAGTACGATTCGGAGATTTTTATCTATGCTCACCGACACATATATACATAGTCTCCCTCGTCACGCAACTGTCAGTCATTGTCAGGTCCCTCCTCACGCAACTGACATTGTCCTTGTCATAAGCCCGAGTGTACGCTCATTGAGCGTCTTGTTTATTATAATTAAGTAGCCTCAGAGGCAATGGTTGGGCGGCCTGTGTTACGTGTAGACGAAAGACCAAAAAACGTAGAATGGAAAAAAATGCGTGTGAACGAAATCAGAGTTTGATGTAGACAAAGAGACAAAGAGACAAAGAGACAAAGAGACAAAGAGACAAAGAGACAAAGAGACAAAGAGACAAAGAGACAAAGAGACAAAGAGACAAACAAACAAACCGAAACGGCATTAAAGTGCTACTTGGACGAAAATCGATCGAAGTTTAATTTAGCTGAAACTTCACTGAAATAATCTCAAAGAGCCATACAATTACTGGTTAATGTTTTTCTCAAAATTCCTATGGGAAGTATTACATTTTTATGAATCTTTAGAAGTGTCAGTGAGGTTATCTACTCAACCCTAACAATCAACACAGCTTCGCTCCATACATTTCTTTGTGTTGAGTTTATTGAATTATTTTATTTCTATGAAGCTAAAAGTTTGGGTGAAGGAGTTTTCTTACATTATTTGTGCTTAGGATTGATTGTCTGACCAGTTGTCTTCAATGCAGAGCTGTTATCTGAACAAAACATTGAGATATTTTGACTCACAAAATACAAAGAAATGTATGGAGCTGAATGTTGGGTTGAGTAGATGACGTCACTGACACCTCTAAAGATTCATAAAAATATAGTACTTCCCTCTGGAATATGGAAAAAAGATTTTAACTAGTTATTATCAGACCCTTGAAGAATTATTCAATGAAGTTCCAGCTAAATTAAATTTCGATCGATTTTCGTCCAAGTAGCACTTTAACAGACAAACTTAGTTTGTAGTTTACCATTGGTTTTTCAAAGTAAAGCAGTCGTCTGCCATCCAATGTAAACCATCGCTTCTGCCAGGGTTCGTGTTCCTAGAGAAAAAAAACAAACACATTCAACTGCATTCATTTTCAACGACATAAAACTGACACATTCTGACTAGTTAGTGTTTTCTGGCATGAGACTTCAGTAATTCAGCCTACAGCTGGCTGTAAGATTTTTTTCTGAAGAAACCATCTCTCTCTATCTCAGCAACGCAATACAGTTCACTTTACAGCAATAGATGGCGATTTGATGCAATTTACCACAATACTTTGCGCGCAAAATTCACTATATTGAGACACATTCAAACGCTGCCAAAATGCTTGCATCCAAAAATGTTTGTTCGATGCGGTGTTCAAACGAACGATGCGGTGTTCAGCGATCACAAGACGGACGAAATGCTGTGACTTGTTGACTCAAAAAATTGCAACAGCTTGTTCAAGTATTCCCAACATGTTGTGCCTAACAATGTACATGTGTCTATCATAATCGTTTTCGTATGAGTGGGAAACCTACAGCATGGAGTTACGGTCACGGTACGGAATCGAAGACATCTATTAAACCAATCACAGCGCGCAAAATCATTGCTCAACCAATCAGAATGCCTGGACAAGGCACAATCACTGCACGGCAAGAACCGTATTCCGTAACTACTTCCCACCCAAACGACAAATACTCTATCACTGACATACCCTGGGCCCTGTTTTGGAGATAAATCCCTCTATTGTATAGTCTCTGGACAACAGATCATTTATCTGAAAGCACAAATCACATCCATCTTAGCTTAGTTTTAGCTAAAAAAAACCGACACTTCAATATAGTTAGTCTATCTATCTATCTGTCTGTCTGTCTGTCTGTCTGTCTGTCTGTCTGTCTGTCTGTCTGTCTGTCTGTCTGTCTGTCTGTCTGTCTGTCTGTCTGTCTGTCTGTCTGTCTGTCTGTCTGTCTGTCTGTCTGTCTGTCTGTCTGTCTGTCGTCTGTCTGTCTGTCTGTCTGTCTGTCTGTCTGTCTGTCTGTCTGTCTGTCTGTCTGTCTGTCTGTCTGTCTGTCTGTCTGTCTGTCTGTCTGTCTGTCTGTCTGTCTGTCTGTCTGTCTGTCTGTCTGTCTGTCTGTCTGTCTGTCTGTCTGTCTGTCTGTCTGTCTGTCTGTCTGTCTGTCTGTCTGTCTGTCTGTCTGTCTGTCTGTCTGTCTGTCTGTCTGTCTGTCTGTCTGTCTGTCTGTCTGTCTGTCTGTCTGTCTGTCTGTCTGTCTGTCTGTCTGTCTGTCTGTCTGTCTGTCTGTCTGTCTGTCTGTCTGTCTGTCTGTCTGTCTGTCTGTCTGTCTGTCTGTCTGTCTGTCTGTCTGTCTGTCTGTCTGTCTGTCTGTCTGTCTGTCTGTCTGTCTGTCTGTCTGTCTGTCTGTCTGTCTGTCTGTATATCTATCTATCCGTCCTTCCGTCCCTCTCTCCGTCCCTCCGTCTGTCTGTCTGTCTATCTATTATTCAAGCAGGATTTGAAACTAACTCATTCACATTTGTCTCACAATTTCGGCATCTCTCTATTTCCCAACTCCAAATCCCTTCCACTTTCTTTCACTTTCCACATCTGTCTAGTTTCGTCCAACCACAGGCATCCCAAACTGTATTTCATCTAAGGCTATTGTTAAAGTATATTATTGCGATTCTTTTTTGATGGGTTCCCTGTGGTAGAGCGCACGGTGTCCAATATGTTGGGCTCCCTGTGTAATTACGCAGGAGATCGCGTGCGTTTGCGTTCAACACCGTAGTTACGCACACAATTCCGTGCGTCAGACACAGGGAACCCGATATCATTCTTATTCCTCGTGCTTTAAGACAGGAAAAGTGCTCTAATACATTTCATGGATATTTATGTCACGATTTCTTTATTTGTTAAAAATAGAATCATGCATTGAAGGTTTTTATTCATATACCTCTTCAGGTAGGACTTCAGGTCTGTTGAGCCCAAGTAGATTACACTTCACTGATCGTATGGCCATATACCAGTCTACTATTTCCTAGTTAAAGACAATTAGCCCATCTCTAAGATAAAGGAAGAAAGGGAAGGAAGGAAGGGAGGAAGGAAGGAAGGAACGAAGGAAAGGAAGGAAGGAAGGAAGGAAGGAAGTAACGAAAGAAGGAAATGAACGAAAGGAAGGAAGAAAGGAAAGAAAGAAAGAAAGGAAGAAGGAACAAAACAAAGGAAGGAAGGAAGGAAGGAACAAAAAAAAAGGAAGGAAGGAAGAAAGAAAAGAAGGAAGAAAGGAAGGAAGGAAGGAAGAAAGGAAAGAAGAAAGGAAGGAAGAAAGGAAGGAAGAAAGGAAGGAAGAAAGGAAAGAAGAAAGGAAGGAAGAAAGGAAGGAAGAAAGGAAGGAAGAAAGGAAGGAAGAAAGGAAGGAAGAAAGGAAGGAAGAAAGGAAGGAAGAAAGGAAGGAAGAAATGAAGGAAGAAAGGAACGAAAGGAAGGATGGAACGAAAGAAAGGAAGGAAAGATCAAAAGAAAGGAAGGAAGGAAGGAAAGGAGGAACAAAAGAAAGGAAAGAAGGAATGAAAGGAAGGAAGATAGGAAGGAACGAAGGAATGATGGAAAGGAACGAAAGGAAGGAAGGAACAATTGTATGAAAATAAAAAAGGAACAAAAGAAAGGAATAAAGGAAGGATGGAAGGATGGAAGAAAGAAAATAAGGAACGAAGGGACAAAACAAAGGAAGGAAGGAGGAAGGAAGGAAGGAAGGAACGAACGAAAGGAAGGAACGAAAGGAAGGAAGACAGAAAGGAATAAAAGGATGGCCCGGAAGGAAAAAAAGAAAGGAAGGAAGGAAGGAAGGAAAGAAAGAAAGAAAGGAAGGAGCAAAAGAAAGGAATGGAAGGAATGAAAGAAAGTAAGGAACAAAAGAAAGGATTGAAGGAATGAAAGGAAGGAAGGAAAGGAAGGAACGAAGGAACGAAGGAACGAAGGAACGAAGGAACGAAGGAACGAAGGAACGAAGGAACGAAGGAACGAAGGAACGAAGGAACGAAGGAACGAAGGAACGAAGGAACGAAGGAACGAAGGAACGAAGGAACGAAGGAACGAAGGAACGAAGGAACGAAGGAACGAAGGAAGGAACGAAGGAACGAAGGAACGAAGGAACGAAGGAACGAAGGAACGAAGGAACGAAGGAAGGAAGGAAGGAACAAAATAAAGGAATGAAGGAAGGACGGATGGAAGGAAGGAAGAACCTGAACGAAGAAAGAGGAAAGAAAGAAAGAAACGAAGCGCAGAAGAAAATAAAGGGGTTATAATCAGAAAGAGAGGGAGGAGAGGAACGATCAGAGGAAGTATGAGATTCATGAAGAAATGAAGAAATAATTAAAGCACAAATTCATGCTTACACGTCCAGAGTCTGAATAAACAAAGTAATTCCTTGTTTGTCCATTGTGAACCGATGTTATTTGCAAACTATTTTGCTTGTCGGTCTTTTCCTGTGCAAACACCACATTAAGTTCTGTAACTTTCAAAACCTCCTTTGGAGTTTTATCCTGGAACAGGAATATTATAATTAACACACTTAATGGCAAAGTTTACAGCGGTTATTATTTATATATGTTCGGTTAAAATCAGCGTATTTAAGCTAATTTGAACTCCACGCCAATGTACGTTGCTCGGCGGTAGCTCAGTGGGTAGAGCACCTGTCATGAAATCGGGGTGTCGTGGGTTCGAATCCCGCTCGAGCCGTCTGATTTTTTCCGAACATTTGTTCTGTATATACTCATCATACTTTATTATTATTATTATTATTATTATTATTATTATTATTATTATTATTATTATTATTATTATTATTATTATTATCATTATTATCATTATTATCATTATTATCATTATTATTATCATTATTATTATTATTATCATCATTATTATTATTATTATTATCATTATTATTATTATTATTATTATCATTATTATTATTACACCTAATTTCAAAAACGTTGTCCAAATAGCCAAATACGAATTCATTCAAAAAGACAAAAAAAAACAGTTCAGCTTGAGTGCAATCAGTGAGAGGTTCCGGCAATCCTGGTTTTCACACAAAAATAGGTTATTGATATCAAAAATTTGGCTATATTTTTAATTTCATGTTTTGTTTTGCAGCTAAAAATTCGAAATTGTCATCCTTTTTTCAAGTTTTATGGTCCGTGTAACACTCCACAATTGAATTTTCTATTGGAAATCTTAAAACCAAAATACAAAATTGCTCATGTTTTAAGATTTTTGATTATTACAAACTAAATTCAAAATTCAATATTGCTACGTTTTTGTATATTCAAACTTTAGAATTAAGTTCAAAAATCTTAAAAGCACACAAAATCACATCTTTTTAATTTTGAAAAACAAAAAAAGAGCTAATTGATTATTGACAAAATCTTTGTAATTTCGCTTTTTTAAAGTTTCACTGAAAGATGGAAGCTCCCTTTAGGGGAGGGGTCAAAGGAGCTGTTGGTCAAGAGAGGACAATATATTTATATGCCACCCCACCCATATATGTTACTTTTTAACCAAGGTACACCCGCTCCCACGACTGAACTTCTGGTGCACATCATCGACAAATCATAGCTCTCCATTTTGTCAGCCAACTTCTCGTTTTGAACTACATGGATCTTATGTCCATGCTGCAAAATATGGAGTCGGATTTCGAAGTCTTTCCGTGTCCCATCGCCTTTGTGCCTGATAAAATGGAGTTGTTTTGCTAAGCTTTGCGGCCGAACCACTCGTTCCCCAAGATTATAACCCCTAGAACGAAGGAGAGTTAATATTTTTCTACCGTATGTATGCCCAACCTGTAAAAGAACAATAAGCATATACTATAGTACGCTATTAGAATCGTTCAATGAACTTGGTACTACTGAGAAGTGGAACCCGGCCTTACGGACACGCAGTTAATACGGACACCCGGTTAATACGGACACCCGGTTAATACGGACATGTTGTTCTGTCCCGGCTGAAACTCATACAAATGCCTATAAAATATATACCCGTTTCATACGTACAACGGATAATACGGACAACGGACACTTTTTCCTCTCCCAATATGCCCATTTTCATACAAAGTCTACCAGGTTATACTTTATTTTCTCAAGACAACGACAATGTGTAAATTGATCGCTTATATTACATGCGATCAGAGACTCAAGTATTCAATAGCAATTCAAGTAGCTGAATAGTATCCTATTCTCAGCGGTCTTCCCCGCTCTATGATGGCTAAGTTATGGGGAAATTGGTAGCCGGATTGCTATCAAGGAAGATGATACGAAAATAAGAGGGTATGGGAGGGTGGGACCAAAAAATAATAACCCACCGAACGATAGCAAACACGACCACCGGGGGCGAGCTGAGAAGACCACAAGATGTCATCAATACAAGTGTGAAACCCTTGCGCTGTATCGGGACCAACGCTTACTATCGAGTGACGATGGGGCATGGTTACTCAGCCCTTATATACGCTGTGAGAGACCGCTGAGCATAGTATCCTATTCTCAGCGGTCTTCCCCGCTCTATGATGGCTAAGTTATGGGGAAATTGGTAGCCGGCAACAAAGGAGACTCAACCCATCGAAAGAACTGGCCCAAGAGACCCAACACTCAAACCTAAAGAAAGCACAGACGTTGAGTTTGCTTCAACACGAATAGCATGATCAATTATATTCTGTTATCCCCTGGGATAAAGTGGGAGTAAGCCCTTTCCAGGTGACCCACGAGATTTCGGACAGTAACCTTCAAAGGATCAAAGCACTTCCAGATCTCCCAGTCGGGGGACTAAGGAACATATGGGTGGGGAAAGGGCCAGCCCAGGGGATAACAGCCCTGCCGTTCGGTGGAACCGAAAGGGAATAAGACTCCCCTGCAAGCACTGTTACACCCAGGGTGGTGGAGGAGGGAAAGAGATAAATATAAATAAATAAATAAAACATGCTTAAATCACTGTGGCAACCCAACATTTCATGGCAAACAAACTTTAATGACTAACAAAGGCTCTCCGGCCAATAATAACATAAAGCCTCGAGCAGAGGAGCTACAATGACTATTGTCCTTAAATTCGCGCTCCAAGGGCTCCTGTTAAAGGCATAAACAACGTAAGCCGGCCCATCCACATAAGACAGCGACATATGAAATAACAGACATGAAACGACCGGTAAACGGGCGAGACAATCGCGTCAGTCTGGACAAACGAGTAAAGCGGCGGAACGACCGCAACAGTACCTGGTATGGGCAGGAAACAGGCGGAACGATCAAGAACGACAGCAAACACGCGGAACGACCGCAACCATTACTGGAAACGACCAGTAAACAGGCGGACCAACCTCGACAATCTGGAATTTACCGACCAGCAAATATGCGGACTCACCGCGACAATCTGGAATTTACCGACCAGCAAATATGCGGACTCACCGCGACAATCTGGAATTTACCAGCCAGTCGCATGACAGATGCGGACTCACCGCGACACTCTGGAATTTACCGACCAGTAAACAGGCGGACCAACCGCGACACTCTGGAATTTACCGACCAGCAAACAGGCGGACCAACTGCGACAATCTGGAATTTACCGACCAGCAAATATGCGGACTCACCGCGACAATCTGGAATTTACCGACCAGTAGCATGACAGATGCAGACTCACTGCGACAATCTGGATTTTATCGACCAGTAAACAGGCGGACCAACCGCGACACTCTGGAATTTACCGACCAGTAGCATGACAGATGCAGACTCACTGCGACAATCTGGAATTTCCCGACCAGTTAACATGCAGACTCACTGCGACAATCTGGAATTTCCCGACCAGTTAACATGCAGACTCGCTGCGACACTCTGGAATTTCCCGACCAGTTAACATGCGGACTCACCGCGACAATCTGGAATTTCCCGACCAGTTAACATGCAGACTCGCTGCGACACTCTGGAATTTACCGACCAGCAAACAGGCGGACCAACTGCGACAATCTGGAATTTCCCGACCAGTAGCATGACAGATGCAGACTCGCTGCGACACTCTGGAATTTCCCGACCAGTTAACATGCAGACTCGCTGCGACAATCTGGAATTTCCCGACCAGTTAACATGCAGACTCGCTGCGACAATCTGGAATTTCCCGACCAGTTAACATGCAAACTCACTGCGACAATCTGGAATTTCCCGACCAGTTAACATACAGACTCGCTGCGACAATCTGGAATTTCCCGACCAGTTAACATGCAGACTCGCTGCGACACTCTGGAATTTCCCGACCAGTTAACATGCAGACTCGCTGCGACACTCTGGAATTTCCCGACCAGTTAACATGCAGACTCGCTGCGACAATCTGGAATTTCCCGACCAGTTAACATGCAGACTCCCTGCGACACTCTGGAATTTCCCGACCAGTTAACATGCAGACTCGCTGCGACACTCTGGAATTTCCCGACCAGTTCACATGTTGACACACCACTGAGCTACACGGGCGGATCAACTGAGCCTAAAAGAAATGAAAATATAGAACAAAACCAAAGTAGTAAACAGCAAAGTTTATGACTACAATATCGAAAACGCATGATAAACATTCCTTAATGCAAGTGAGTAAAGAAACACAATGGGAGCTAATTATGAAGGCATGTGAAAGCGAGCGTAACACGTGGAATGAAAAGGCGACGAGAACACATATGCAAATGCAAAGCAGCCAAAACTAAAGCAAAGAAAAATAACCTGGAAATATAACCGCTATGTTAGAGAGACCCGAGACAAAAAAGCAGAAATATACGAGTAAAATAACTAGGCAACCCGCGTGAGGGGAACATAAAGAAGTGAGCGGAAGCCACCAGGAATAATGACATGACCACAACACAACGGCCACGTGTGAACAAACCAAGAACGGTAAACAACTCTGAAGCAAATAAAACCTATATAAGAACCAAACCGTTTACCTACAAGTCCAAGTATTCCCTAATAGAATGAACACCACACCATTAGAACCTTCAGAGCCTGGACGAGCGAATGTGAAGAAGCTTGCCATGAGGCCAGCGTCTTGAGCTGGCGGGGAAAGCAGTGGGAACCGTTGAAAGTAGAGAAGAGAAAAACCACGAACATCGACGACTTGAAGTTCAGAAGGGTTGCGCGCTTGAAATTATGGAGCAGGACGTTGGGAAGCCATAAACTGGTAGAAGCATTAAATGTAGATCTTTGTGAAGACGACACTGTTCGCTGCTCAACGCTTACTATCGAGTGACGATGGGGCATGGTTACTCAGCCCTTATATACGCTGTGAGAGACCGCTGAGCATAGCAATGTATTACACAATCGCGAGTGACGTAAATTGACCAATCCGGTTAATACGGACATTGCGTCTCGTCCCGATGGTGTCCGTATTAACCGGGTTCCATTGTATTGAAAGTGAACTCTCGTTATAACACACATCCTCAGGACCGTCATTTGTTGTCCGTATAAATAGCGAGAGTCCGTTATTTTCAGTCATTGCAGTATTAATTTTTGCCGGAGCTAGCTGATCTAACCGGCCTGTCCGTAGGTGAGGTGTCCGTAATAAGGGGGTCCTCAAGGCGAGAGTTGACTGAGTAGCAGAGTAGGCGGTTATACTTGATGTATACTGTGCTATCAACCTGTTCTTGTGACATAGCACCATAATCAAATCTGTGGATTTCCTGCTACAAAAGAGTTCTATGATTTTCCTTGAAAATCCTCACTTATCATGCTGGTTGCTAAGCAAATATTCTGAAACTTGCTTATATGTAAACTTCCTTTCAGTCGAGGGAGAGGGTGTACCTTGGTTGAAAAGTAACATATATGGGTGGGGTGGCATATAAATATATTGTCCTCTCTTGACCAACAGCTCCTTTGACCCCTCCCCTAAAGGGAGCTTCCATCTTTTGAAACTTAAAAAAGTGAAATTACAAAGATTTTGTAAATTTAAATCACGTTCAAATAAATAATAATCAATTAGCTCTTTTTTTGTTTTCCGTTCTGCTTTCAAAATTAAAAATATGTAATTTTGTGTGCTTTTAAGATTTTTGAACTTAATTCTAAAGTTTGAATATACAAAAACGTAGCAATTTTGAATTTTGAATTTATTTTTTAATAATCAAAATTCTTAAAACATGAGCAATTTTGTATTTTGATTTTAAGATTTCCAATAGAAAATTCAATTGTGGAGTGTTACACGGACCGGCTTTGCTTTTGATATCAGTTATTCTGATTTAATGTGACTGCTTGATGCAGTTAAAGTGCTTATGAAGCTTATTATTTTATTTCGAAAATCGATTACATATGAAGCGAATAGTGGGATGTTTCAGTGTTTTGTGATTTGAGCTTCGCATTTGCGAGTTATAAAGGATTGAAATCGTGATATGCTAATTCGGTGACGTCATAGACCACTTACTTTATTATACAAAAGTGCCCTTGTGCAAATCATTGACATATTTTAATCTGGAAAAATAAATTATTTAAATATAAATGATGTTAATCTTATTTTCTATTTCAGAAAAGAATGCTACTTGAAAAAATATAAAAAAGTTACAGCAAAAGTGGTCTTTGACTAATTCCCAGTTCCGTGAGGCCTGGGAGCAAATTTTCGGTTAAAATCAGCGTCTTTGAGCTAATTTGAACTCCACGCCACTGTAGTTGCATCGGTAGCTCAGTGGGTAGAGCACCTGTCATGAAATCGGGGTGTCGTGGGTTTGAATCCCGCTCGAGCCGTCTGATTTTTTCCGAACATTTGTTCTGTCTATGCTCATCATAGTTTCTTTATCAAATTATTATTATTATCAATTATCTTCATTAGCATTATTATTATATATCGATATCATTATTATATTATCATCATCATCAATATTCTTATAATATTCATTAATAATTTATTAGGCAGCTGTCCAATCTGTGCTCAGCATTCTGGTCACGTGGCTACCTTGTAACTCCCATACAATTTCCAAGAAACTTAAAGCACGGGGAGGGCTTGAATAGTTGGCAGGGAACAGGTGGGGTTGATTAATTACTGCAATTGTTCATAAGTATGATACAGAATAGTAATAAAGCTTATTAGTATTCTGTATCTGATACAGGACCTTATTAGTATTCTGTATCAGATACAGAATACTAATAAGCTATATAAGTATTCTGTATCGATCAATGCATTATATGAGAGGAACAATAGTAGTAATAGAGGTTAGTTCAGGTTACCAACTAAATTGAGCCCACGGTCCTGTAAAAAGGAAGGGGACCTACTGGTCAGCGATTATCCCACAAAGTGAGCCTCCAGACAAAATAACTTGGAGTCAGCGGCTGAAAATGTCGGACAGTACTGGTCAGCGGGTGTTTCTACTACCAACCAAATTGAGCCCCAATAACTTGGAGTCAGCGGTTGACCGCGTGAGGGGTGGGTGCTACATAAGGCCAGTGCGGTGTGGAGGGTGTTCAGTCATGACCAATTTCCTACCTCTTAACATCCACAAGGATATAGCCGCAGAGAGAGAACGAATAAAGTTATTTGGAAAAGATTACAATAGACCTTGTTCGTTATTTGGAGACACGGCTTTCCTCGGTAACAACACACGGGCTGACCCGGGGTTAATGCAAACCTATGGGCGTAGTAGTGGACTGTTTGAAACTAGTGAATTGGCTGGTCAGAGAACGTTTGGATTTGGGATGATGACGGGTACCCACACAGCCGAGAAGATGTTGGAGGAGATATTAGAGATGGTGCGTGTCAAGAAAGTCACAGTAGACAACAACACAGTGAGTTTCGACTACCATTACTTACCTGTGGAGGAGCGTGGAAGACAGAGAAGGAAAAGAAAATACGACGGTCAGCCTATTTCCAAAGTGTACGTGAAAACACATAAAGTGACATTGGACGAGAAGATAACCGTGGAAAGAGTAGGGCGTAAAGGAGAGTTCTCTTACCCACCAGAATGGTATTTCCGTGTGCGCGAAACGAATAAAGGATTCAAAGCCCCCACAAGAGATGTAGTGTTGGCGTATGAATTTTGGTTAGAAAACCGAGACGTGCATGATTGTAACATCCCCAAGAAGTACCGAAAGGATTTTGAAGAATCCTCAAAATGGGAGGTGGGGAATGGTGGAGTGGGCGGCGAGGCGGCAGACAAAGAAGACGAAGAAGAGAATGGAGATGTGGAACAGTCCTGTGGGGTCCCAGCAAACCAAAAAGGGGGTCTCTTTTAAGAGAGTTCCAGGGTTGGTGTGTGGAGGTGTGTGGGCGTTGCGGTCAATATCAAGAATCGGTTCAAGAATGGTTGGTGTGGTTAAAGACCCAAGGCCAGACAATGTTGGTAGACGGGGAAGACGTGTACCATTTGGACGAAGGTTATGCGGTGGTGTTAAACCCTTACTGTGGCGAACATTACATCGTGTTGGATTTGCGTATGACCGACAAGACCTGTTCATGTGATGAAGTGAATGTAGAAGGTGTGAGGTGTCCGAACCGTCACTGTTTTCCACCATGGCAAAAAACCTGTCCTCATTGTGAGGGTGATTTTTTCCGGTGTGGTTGTGTCTACAAAAAGCCCAAGTGAACAGTGTTCCATTCAACGATGTTCTTCACCTTGATGGGATTGTGGTGTATGTGGTTTGGTCGTTTGGGCCCCGAAGATGTCTGGCAGCGTTTTGTCATTCGGTTGGTCAACCAAATGCGAGCCGAATCCGAAATTATTGATGGGGGATCGACGGTACCGACGGGTGGATGCAGTGCGGGGGTATCAGTGGAGTCCTCATGTGGGAGTGCGTGAAGTGTTGAGGGATTATTATTTGGTGGATGTTACCGATTGGGGGTATAGTGGTGGTGGTGTTGAGGGAGGTTATCGTTGTTGTATGTGTGGTGGAGTGTGGGATGAAAAGTATGTTCGTCCTGTGGGACTTTGGGAAAATAGCGGGTGTTGTTTACCGTATCATTTTGAGCGGCCTTACCATGTTGGGGTGAAGTGTTTGTATGAAGGAAAATATTCGCGGTTGAGTTGGTGTGTGGAATGTTGTCGTAAACGTCATATGAAATGGTCGGTGATGAGTGGTGGTGGATGGGATGAAATAGCATTGTGTGTGAACATTAAAAGAGACGGTGCAAAAGAGAAATCGATTTGGAGTCACCCGCCAAAGGAACAGTTGGTTATAAGAAGACCCGGCATGTACGATGAGTGTTAAACACCATGGGCGGTCCTCGGGAAACGACTGACGTAGTCGGTCCTCAGGAAATGACTGACGTGGAGATGGGCGAAGACATGATCTGTCAATTGAGAGAGAAGATGTTCCGTGAGTTGGACAACCTGATTTGGTATTTGAATAACAAGCGTGGAATGATGAGTGACCGTTACTTGGGATCGACGGATGATCGACAAATGATGTACGAGTTGATTGGTGTGACAGAGTTAAAATTGAAAACCATTTGCGCAGCAAGACAAGAAGTGATTACGGAAGAAAGCCGTCAAGGGATTTGGTGATGACTGTGTGCGGGTGGAGTGTATTTTTGGGTGCGTTTACATTCACGTTGGTTTTCCAAACGGTGGTCTATTTGATAATACGCTCGTCGTTGAGGATGTTACCGGATCGGGACATCGAAAAGCTAGAAGAGGAGTCGGTTTCTTTACACTTGTCAAGACGTCTTTCAACCATTGAAGAAGAAACATGTGGGGAAAAATCCAAAATTGTTGTTTGAACTGTCTTGCGTTATTGATTTGTTGTTGCATGCCAAAAAGAGGAAAAGAGGAAAGTGGACCGAGCACGGACGAGCAGTTGGGTGAAGTACATCGGTATCTACAAAGACGCACGGGTTGAACGTTCATTTGTATTCATCTTGGCGAGCGGGAGAGACCTCACCATGAGCGCTGCAAAAGAGATTGGTTCGTTGTTAATCCACCTGAAATCGCTGATGGATGTGCAAGAAAGAATGTTGACTCAAATGATGGAGCATCTATTACCGATGTTGGTTCGCGAGAGAGAAGAATCGGACGAAACTTTGATACAGGAAAAAATACACAAACTTGACGAGATGGTGAATACAGATGCGTGGCGTGATCGAGAATCAGAATACGACGAACAGCAGAAGGAAAAGGATGTCGCTCAAAATTATAGAAGTTCTAGAAAAGAAGACGAAGACAAATGTGGTGGGAGAGGTTTCGGAGAAAACTCAGGCGCTGGAAGAAGGCTGTTCGATATGGTTGGCTAAAATCAGAGAGACTTGTTGAAAAAAGCGTGCATAAAGTAATCGACTTTTCCACGAGACACTTCATTTACGCCATGGATCTGTTAGGGTTGGATCGTTTTCAAGAGAGTCTCCGCGCCGTGGATATAGTGATCGAGTGGAACAAGATGGTAACCGGGTGGCAGTTGAAAGTACAAGACGTGTTGGTTCTTAGTGGACAAAGCTCGATTGGATTTGCTGAAGTGGATTCTATGGTGGAACAGATCGTGCGTGAACTAGGACCCAAGTTACAGTTGGTGAACCGCGAAAAGAAAAAGTATCGAGATCAGGTGAAGACCACTCACGAGTGTTTAAATGTAACCTTCACCCAAGAACCTTCTACCAATCCATCACCACCAATCTTACTTCCCCTCGAAGACGTGGTGAAAGACAAAAAACGGAAAAGAAAAGAAGAAAGACGCGTCAAGAGAAAGAAGACGGTAAAAGAGCCTGAAGTTTTCCAAGAGACAGAGATAGTGGACCGAACAGCAGTCACACCCACTCAACAGTTGACTCAAGAATTAGAACAGTTAGAATACCTGTTACAACAACAACCCTAGACATGCATCATCCATGGTGGTGGTCCGCCTTGGTTGAATTGGTTCAAGCCGTGTTAAAGGCTTTTCAGTTATTTGTTCGTCGTCACGCGTTACGTGAAGATTGTTGTAAAAAGAAGACACAATAAAATTAGTTTGAACACAACTGCTTTTTTATTGTCTTGCAAAACGTACACGTTTCCATGAACGAGAAGGTGGTGTGTAGAAAAAAGGGGTGATTTTTTTGAAGGGGTCAAAGGATGGAAGACTTCCCCCTTGGCCGTAATAGTTAATGTATACAGGGTCCTTAGGTTCGCCGGGTTCAGGCACCCATCCCATGCTCGTCGTCCATCCTCGACCTTTCTGTTTGGGTGGAAGACTTCCACTTTTCCAGGTTTTCCAGGAAAACCCTGGTTCTCCAGGTTGGGGGACCCAACCCTTGCTCGTCCACCCTCGACCTTTCTGATTCTTCTTCTTCTTCTTTTTTGCTCTCTTGTTCTTTTGACCGCTACTTCCTGGAGTGTTCTTTAATTCTTCTAAACTCCTTCTCGCATCCCTGAGACTTTTTTGCATGCGCGTTCGAACACCCACATCTTCTTCCCCCACGGTAGTTGGTGGTGTGGGATACAAGGGGGTGGGGTTTTGATCAAACAACCGACGCGGTTCTACAGCCTCCACCTCTTGACGTGTTGGAGTTTGGGAACGTCTCCTAACAGGTGTGATGGTTGTGTCTGGAGTAGATGGAGTAGCAGCCATCAAAGTACCGGCGGCAGGGGTCCCCCGAAGAGTTCGACTTTTTTTCAACAGACGTCGGTACACTATTAACTTGTCTTTGATCATGTTCAATTTCACCGACACGGGGGTGTTGGTGTCTTTCATCAGTCGATCGAGGTCCTCTTTCATCTGGATCAACTGGTTGGTGTAAGGTGTTTTGGATTCTTCTTCACGCATGGCCATCGTTTTCAACAACCGGTTCATGTCCACACCACTTTCCCCTCCTCCCACCATTGGTGTGTCAGCGGTGGTGGTGGTGGGGGGGGGGGGGGCGTGACATCGTCAAATACGCTTTTTGTGTGTACTTCATGAGTGAAGAATGCTGGGTTCAAAAGAACCTTAAATAGTTTTGAGTGTGGATTCCATCCGTTGAATATCCCGTTCCAGTTCTTGAATTTTATCTTGTCGTGTAGGTTGCGGGGATTGAACCGTTTGGGTTCTTTGGCGGTAGTTACGTTGTACTTTTCGAGCCCCTTGTTTCACACCCCGACGCACCCCTTGTTTCAGACCTCGAAGTAAAAGAGACATGTTTTCACCGCCGCCTTTTTGTATCCATTTGCGACGTTCGTTTTGACTGCGTCTAGGGTCACCGATTTTCCGCCATATGTTTTTTCGGTTGGTGAACGATTTGAGTTGAGCTCGGGGGATTGGAAGTTTTCCTTGAAGAAAATTGTAGGTGATTTCACTTATGGCATCTACTTGGTCGGGGGTGGCGTACTTGAGTAATTGACGCCGTTGTGTAGACGTCCCACTGCGCAAGGCATCCCAATAACAGCCTTGACGTTGGACACGTCGTCCACCCATCATTGTGTCCTGTTCTTCCTCTTCCATGTTGGTCTACCGGCTACTGTAGGAAAACGTTGACCTCCACTTTGAAAACGGGGAAATGCTTTCTGCAATCCGTCGTAGCGACGTTGTGCACGTTTCTTTTTATACCATGTGGCCCCACGACCTTTCATCATCCATTGCGGAAGACCATGATTATGGTTAAGAAAACCCAACTTCTTCTTCTTCTTCTTCATCCACGGTCGGAGTAGACCCATCTTTTGTTAGTTGAACCCCCACACCTACTCTCCAGGTATTTATCTGTTTTTTTACTTCTGCGTAATCTTATTCATGATGGCATCCCCGGCAAACCCAACCCCTGAGCTTACACCGGCCGACACCGATGCAGGCCCTGCTTTCTTAAGAGCTTTCTTGGCCATAGTTTTCACTAGTGTCTTGGTAAGTCTTCGTTTGAGTGTCCGCCTTGCGGCAGCCGTGACCGCCCGTCTTGCTCCAGCACTAACCACCCTCCGCATAGCGGCACGTGCCAAGAGCCCAAAAAAAACCCCACGTTGGTTGACTTGACGTCTTCTTCTTCCGACCATTGTTTTATGGGGGTGGAACACCTTTGAAAGGTCGTGGAGCTGCGCCAAAAGTAACTGTCTCCACTATCCCGTTGGTTAAGCGTTTCCCAAATTTCTCCAAACCGTTCACAAATGATTTCCAGTTTCCCCCACGTTGTCCGGAACCTTTGTAGATGGGTATCCTTCGTCCTTTTCCTATATAGATAGGTGGTGATGGTCTACGTCTTCCTCCTTTATAGATGGGGATTGACGCTCTTCTACGTCTTCCTCCTTTATAGATTGGAATCCGTCCTCCACGACGACGACGACGACGCCCCCCGATTAACCCTGTTGTACCTCGACGAGTATTCATTCTCACTATCTTTCTTTCTTTTGTTTCCGCAGCACTGTTTTTTTTATAATCGGTCTACAAACCTTCTCACACTTTTGCCAAATGATAACCAATCTCCCCCACGTTGTCCGGAACCTTTGTAGATGGGTATCCTTCGTCCTTTTCCTATATAGATAGGGGGTGATGGTCTACGTCTTCCTCCTTTATAGATGGGGATTGACGTTCTTCTACGTCTTCCTCCTTTATAGATAGGAATCCGTCCTCCACGACGACGACGACGACGCCCCCCGATTAACCCTGTTGTACCTCGACGAGTATTCATCCTCACTATCTTCTTCTTCTTTTTCTTTGTTTCCGAAGCACTGATTTATACTCTTTATGTCGAACACGTCTTCCGGGTTTTACCCTCCGCAATCGGCGCTGCTTCAAACGACGGCGGTTGCTAGTCATTTTTTTCTAAAAAAACGTCGGTTCTTATTTATGTTTTTTTTTCAGATGTTCAATCAACCGGTTGATGTTCCCTTGACCCCGTTGAGGGGTAGAAGAAGCCGAAGAAGATAAGGGGGACGATACGCTGCGTGAATTCCGTCGAGTGATCGGACGGCGACCCTTACGCACTGTGGTAGTCGTGCGGGTGGTGGTGGTGGTCCTGTGGTCCCCACGTCCCAACGACTCTCGACTGGTGGCCGAAGTGACATTTTGTTCACTCCCTCTTCGTCGGACAGTTTCACGACGGCGTTGTGCGGGGCTACTCCGGTTGTTATTCATCTCCGCCAACCGTTCTTCCATTTCAGTCAGTTTCTGTTGCAACCGTTGCACCCGTGCATAGGGTAAAGAAGTATCAAACAATTCCCGTTCCACACGTTGGATGGTGGTCTCCAATTGCCGCCGTTGTTGTGTGAAGGACATTTGGGAAGAAGAAGGAGAAGAAGAAGAAGAAGAAGAAGAAGGTCTTTGGAGCGGACGGGCGCGTGGGGTTTTTCGACCAACCACAGAACGAGGTTGAGGTGTCGATGCCGTGGTGGTGTTCTGCACTCGGGGTGTAGACGGTGGTGATGGTGAATCCTGTATTGATCCCGGAGATAAATCCGGGGGTGAATCCGGAGGTGTCGGTGGGATTGGGGATAAGGCGGGGATAGGTGTGGAGGTACCGTCGGGGAGATCGGTCATGCTCTCCAAAAGTGCATCCACAGCCGCCACCTGTTCTTTTCTTTCTCTTTCTCTCTCTACCTCCCAATCGTTTTCCAACACACTCAAACGGTCGGTTAAATCAATGAACTCTGCTTCCTCTTTAGGTGTACGTTGTTGCATACCACTCAATTGGTGAAATCGTCTCCACATTACCAAAAACGTCTCTTCGTTGGGGATAAGACCCAACCGTACTAGATCTTGTTGAAACTCTGTAGTTGAGGGTGGTTGTGGAGAGGAAGTAGGTGTGTTCCCCATCACTCCGTCAATGGGGGGTGTGTCCAGCGGAGAATAGGTTTCCTCTTCCCAACCGTCATCGGCCCCAGATAAGATCATTTCATCCATTCTTTGTTTACGTAGACTTCTTGAGCCCCGGTGTCCGTGGGGAAAATATTTGTGCGTAACCGCAACGTCTCAGGTGTGTCCGTTTCAAAGTCGAACAACAAATAACCGTACGGTGAGTCGGTGGCGTCTTTAAATGCTTCTTCGGGGTGGTTTTGTTTGGGAAATGCCTGACGGAACAAAAAAGCCATTTGCGATCGATCTCGGGGGTTTTTAAACGCCACCACGTAATGGGCATTCAAACTCTGTGTGCGTTGTCCTTTGCGGAACAAATTCTGTGTCAACAACACCGTGGTCAATTGACGATGATGCGATCCACGGGTGAAAAGTTTTTCCACAGCATCGTTGTTCGAACACTCGGCCATCAAATCGTCCAACACCAACAGACCCGGCTGTCCTTCAAACTTCTCGTAAAAGTCTTCAGGCATGCCTTTCACCCACTGCACTTCTTTGGGGAAGGTGTCGAACATCGGTTGCCATTCTCCATAACAGTACACTACCCGGGAAAGCGGTTGTCGAAACATTTCTTGACGTTCTTGGATCATCCGTCGCACCCAATGGGTTTTGCCCGATTTGCTGGGGCCCACCACCTGTAGGTTGGAGGGGGTCTTCAGACGAGGATCAAACCCTTCCATGATCAAATACAAGAAACAGAGGCGTTAGGGGACAAGTATTTATTCAAATTAAACTCTTAACAACAACGTCGTCGGTGTGCGTCGCGACGACACACAGAACTTTGACAAAACTGACGACTTTTCTGACTACGCAATATGCGCGGCGAACGACACAACCAATGACACACCCGTCGGTCGTTGACTCGAGGGGGTCCTGAAAACGTCATCACAATGTCTTTCAATGACCGACCACGCACCCGTTGGCTCAAGTAGTAAAGACAGTAATGTCCACAAACGGTTGTCTGGGGGCTTTGAAGACTTCGGGTGGTGTATCGACACTCGCGACCCAAATAGTCCCTCCACGACGGGTGGTACGAATGAGGGGTCTGTCCGTAACTGCCACCCAATGTGTCCCCGGTTGGTCCGCCAAATCGGTGTTGACGATCAATCCAGTCCCCGGAGAGTGGGTGGGTGGAAGACGATCGGCGGGGAACACTCCCAGGAAGGACGGGCGCAACCGTCCATCGGTCCGCACCAACCAATGCAATTGTTGAGAATCCAAACCTCCTTCAGTGGGCATCTTTAGTAATTCTTAGACATCAACACCACCTTGTTGGGGTCCACCAAGACTTCGTTTTCAAATTCAGGTAAAAACAAGACCGTCAAATTTGCGGTCAAAGGAGCCTTGAAATTCAGGAACAGGTCCAACGTGCCTTCGTTCTTCTTGTACGTGTAGTTCTTGGCGTCTTTTCCGTCTGGAGTGAAATTGAGACACAGCAGGGCGTTCTCATTTGCGTAGTCTTTTCTTTTTATGCCATTGGAAAACCCTCGGTGCATGTTTCCGGTCGACGAAAACATCATTTCGTACCCTTCCACTCCATCGTGTGATTTGAATTCAATGCGGTTTATGGGACGTTCTGACCCATTGATCACCATGCGGATATCTTTCAGTCCAAATAATTTGAAGTTGTAGGGGTTTTCGTTGTACGCCCCATTGAAGGCAGTCGATTTAACAAAACCGATGGTCAATTGATCGGGCACCGATTGTTGGAAGAGATCGGTGAAGGAGAAAACGGATTTCCCCACTTCCATGGTACGGCGGATGGGTTTGCTGGTACGGATGGGGTACACCACGGTCTGCTGTTGTTTGTATTGTTTGTCTTCGATCTCCAAATGAACAGCGGGTTGTATTTTGACGTGACGGACACGGAATTCGGCACTTGTGATTTTGAAACGGGCTGTGGACGCCGCTGTAGCCATCAGCATAAATTGGGGGTCGTTGAAATCGATCTGAATGACGATCGACACTCCTGGCACCAAATAACGACCCGACTGAAACACGTCCACGGCCGGTTGGATGGTAAAGTGCACTTCGCGTTCGGCTTGGGCAGTATCAGCGCCACCGTTTCCAGCCCCATTCAACGTGTAGTTGGAGTAGAACAATCGGGTACGTTCGTCGAACCCCTTGTTGTAGTTGGCATGGGTCGGTAGCATGGGGGTATCGGCTGCAGTCCCTGTGGTGAAATTGTTCATCTTGGCGTCGGTGCTCTCGTCCGTGTACCACCCTTCGATCTGAAGGTAATTGTCTTTTTGGTCCGGGGTGAAATTTCTCAAATTCGAGTCGTACGCCTTGTAATGGTACAGGTCGGTGGGTTCACCGACCGACGTGTCGTTCAATTTCACGTCAAATCGTTTGATCAACGAATGGCCCACGTTGTTCACCACCCCAATGTTCAACCCCTCTGCTATGTCTGTCCCATCGGCTTGGGTGAGTTTCACCCCCAAAGTGAGTTGACACATACCCATGTCGATGAAATCGCTAGAGGGCGGGATGAAGAATTGACACGGGGTCATGGTGGCTTGAGTGGGGTAGTAATCTTGCCAGTACCCGTCTTTCACCGAGACTTCCGTCGGTAACGGGCTAAACAAATCCCCCAATTGGGCTTTCTTGACTGGAATGAGTCGCCCCCCACTTTCTCCCACCGCCGAGCGTTTGCGTCCTGCACCACCCAACATCATCATGAATCGAACACGTCAAAGCTTTCAGCACGTTTCCTGCGTCGTGGTTTCTTTTTCTTGATGGCTGTAGCCGTGGGAGCACGTCTCTTGCGTCGGGGCCTTTTATGGGAAACCGAAGGAGCGGGTCCCGAATACCGTTCTAGAGCTTGGGACCTTTCCAACGCACGTTTCTGCAATGCGTCTTTGAAATCTCGACCCTCCAACACGTCTCGAGCCACTTGAACGCCCACGGTGCCCACGGCTTGTTTTCCCACTTCCACGACTTCTTGGCTAGCACGTACCACTTTGTTTTGAATCCCACGCATCATACCTCCGAACCCCACCATCGTGATCCTCGTGTGTGAAGACCACCTCTTTCGACAGGTCCTTTTATCAGCGTTCCGATTGACGGGGACGGATGTGCAGCGTGACGAGAACCAACCCGTCTCCAAAATCCACCGTTTGACCCCGCGAATCGCGGAGGTACATGTCCACGTCTTGAAAGGTGGAAAGACGCAACGTGTTGTAGTGGGGGTGTTTAAATTCGTACGTCTTGCGTCCCCCGTGTTCGCCTCCCACCGGTACGATGTCCAACACCGGCGCGTTAAAATTCCCCACGATGGAATAATCCACGATGTTGGTGTAGACGTACATACCCCCCATCAGTCCACGCCCCAACACGATTTCTGAAAACCGGAGACCGCTTCGCAACACAGCAGTGGGGGCGAGTGTCACGCTCGCGCCAGTGCCGGGCAGAGCCCAGGTTGGTCCAGACCAGACCATCGGGGGATCCCCTTGCCAAGTCAATTGTGTTTTGTCAAGTTTGGTGAAAACGGGTGGATCGGTTTGAGCTTTAAACCCTAGCTTGGCGTCATTTTTGTTTTTGGGAAATCCAAAGTAATCCACCAGCTCCAGAGACATCATCACGTAAAGGTTTGCGTCGAGCGTCCACCGTTTCAACACCACCGTGTTCTGATCCTCCTCCATCCAAATCTTGGTCCACCGGCTGTTATCGAGCGTGGCAGTCACCTTTTCAGATTTCACCACAAAAATGTTCTGGTTAAAATCGGCCTGAGAACCCCCTTCGTATTTCTGATCGAGAAAACCCAACCGTTTCAATATGGAACTACTGTTGACCGTGAATCCTTCGGAATGACCTTTACCATTAGAATCCTTTAGCATGGTATAGACGCACGTAGTCTCCATTTTAGGATGGTCCGTTGGACCAGACCCCGCGAACATGGCTGCCGTCATCTTGATCAAGGAAAATTGAGCGTTGACCCATGTCAAAATGTTTTCCGCCGTGTATAGACCGGGGCTCAGGGATGTCCTTCGGGAGTAAGTGAAAGCGGGGTTGGCAGCGTTTTTGGTGAACAACAACCCGTATGCGATCAATTCATTCTGCCCCTCTACCACACAACTCCCATTCTGGACATTTGTAACGTGTTTGGTGATCACTTCATGCAGTTGGGTGTTGAAGGCTTTCACCAAACTCTCGGTGGAGTGGTATTTGTCTGCCGGTAAGTTGTGCCACTTGGCACCATTGGGGAACCACGTGTTATTAGAGAGGACCACCCCTGTCCCCACTTGACGCATCGGTGACAGTTGTTCGATCCGCCCTTCAGGTGGGCACTGTCAGGTACACCATTCCTACTTCCCAGTCGTCCGGCACATAGTTGAGAGAGGCGGGGAGACGAACACTGAACGTGTGCCCCGTATTGTCAGGGTACAATTCTTTGGAAGCGTTGCTGGGTAACACCAAACGTCGTTCCCCCATAGGTAAGCGTTTCTTGAGAAAATGTAACACCACCACCGTCTGTCCGCGGTCAAACACCGTCAGAGTGTTTCCAAATTCGTCACGCAGTATAAGACGAATCGACTCTATATACCCCACCCTCAAGGGACAATACATCAATTGTTCGGGTTCTCGCAACATTCCACCAAGAGCCATCCCTTCTGCCAATCCGGCTTTCATGTCCACCGTACACAAGAGCGGTGTTTCCACATCCCCCACCAACGTTCCAGTTACCAGATTTGAATAGATGAACACATTGTCAAAAGCGTTTTGTTTCCCCAGAGGGGGTAGAAATACCGAGGTCACGCCCGCTGTCCACTCGTCGAGTTCGGTAAAATTCAACGCGTAGGGTAGTGGGACCAAGTAATCCCAGGCCGTGTTCTCATGTTCTGTAGTGATTACATTGCTGGGGAGACGGACGTAGAACGACTCTCTGTGCGGTAATCCACTCATTCCAACTGCGAGGCGGGAATCCAACTGTTGTATTTCTCAGGCCAACCTTTCCACTGCACCAACACTTCACTTTTTCCGGCACGTCGACGGCGTTTCACAATGGCTTCCACACGGAATGAATCTTCAGGACGCACCGTCACCCGTTGCAACTCCTGCTCGTAGAAAGAACCTTTGATGGGATCTCCGTCCCATTCGTTCAATTTATACCGTGGCGGGGTGCCGTGCATCTGCGACGCAATCACAAACACTTCCTCCGTCCAGTTGGGTAAGTACCCTTTTTTGAACGCTCGATCCAATTTACTCATGCGGACTTGATCGCCCACACGAAAGCGGAATCGACGGCGGGGAGTGGATTTCACGTCGTCGTCGTATAACGTATGCCATACTTCTTGGGCATTTTCGTATGTGACGGAATCGGGGCTGCGACGAATCGACCGGTGGTAGGCTTGGTTGTATCCGGTCACAAATTCTGGCAAGACGTCCACGTACTTTTGAGTGTTCTGGGCGGTGAAATACCGCCAGAGCCGATTTTTAATAGTCCGGTGAAACCGTTCGACGATTTGCGCTTTGGGGTCGCTGTAGGTGACAAAATGACGAATCCCCTGGGATTTGAGAAACGCTTGCACGTGGCGGTTGAGAAATTCTGTCCCTTGGTCGGTCTGCAACACTCGCGGTTGACGTCCTTCTTTGAATATACTTTGATAGGCTTGAATGATTTGAGGGGCCGTTTTATTTTTGATCGGACGGATCCAGGCGTAGCGTGACAACACATCCACACACGTCAACCAATGCTTGTAGCCTTGGTTGTCGTCAGACATACGTTGCACGTCCACCAGATCACTTTGCCATTGTTCGTCCAACCCATCGACTATTACACGACTGCGACGAAACCGGCGTTGTACGGGTTTGTGGAGCGTGTACCCCGGTTGTTTTTCCAACCACTCTTTCACTTGTCGACGTCGAATCCCATGTTTTTGAACTTGACGACTCAATTGGTCGTATCCCGCATACCCTTCAGCTTTCTTGGGGTTGTAGTACGACCGATGCAACAGTTGTTGAATTTGAACTTTCGTTTTCTTCCGACGACGACGACGAGGGGGCATCTTCTTCCGTCACCACCACTACGGTCCCACCACAACAGGCGATCCAACAGCGAAACCGTTTACACCAATCCGACACACTGGGAGGGAGCATGCTCGTTCATCTGTTCAGGTTCGGGTGAAGGTGTTTTTATGGTCTTCTTCTTCTTTCTATTTCTAACCCTTTCTTCTCTTCTCTCTTTTCTCTTCTTCCATATTTGTGCATTTCTCGAACGCCATCGTTTCTCTAGGCGGAGCTTACGCGCTAAAGTTTGGTACTCGTTTTTAAGGTCTGTCAACTTCACACGGTTGTATAGAATTTCTCCCAAATTTTCCTGATCTTTTCCATTTAGACGGATGGTCCAATGGTAAAACTTTCGGGCGTCTTCATTCAGACGTATCGAACGCACTTCTCCTTCACGACTCATCGGTAACATGATGCACCGGTACCTTTCTTCCATCATTATCAAGAACGCTTCCGTGTGGACGTTCAACCACGCACGTGTCTCGGTGGCCGTCCACTTGACCGCCCGGTATGTTCTCTCGTCGGTCATGATACTGGTACTGGTCACCGCTCGCTCTCTCCCCTATCTAAATACCCGTAGGGGACCGTGTCCACTCCACGACGTACTCGTTTGTCGTAGACCACACGGAAGTGCTTGGACATCTGTACGGTCTTCAGCTGACGGCGTTTGGCGTCACGTTGAATGAGGTACGGTTCCGTCACCACATACTTTTCTTGCATGCCTTCCACCAACCGCAGCATGGATTTAAAATTCACCACAGCGCTCGACGTCACGTTGAGAGGGATGCCTTTACACTTGACCTCCTTGTCACCTTGATCGGTCACGTAGGCGTAACTCTTGGGTCCGGTCGAGACAAATTCACGAATAAAATCCCCCGGCCGTTTCAATTCTGACGTCAAATCCCCCAAATAATCCCCCAACGGTAGCAAAGTTTGTCCTGGATGGGTGACGTAGAAGACCGAATCGGTGTCAAAGTACAAGACACGTTCTTGAAGCTCTTCCAGACAGCTGTACAATTTCAAACGAGCAAACGCCGTCACAAATGCCGCATGCACCACACTAGCAAACCCACTTTCGCGTGTGAAGTCGTCGACCCGGTCGTATTGCAGTTGGACCAGATTTTCGTTGATCAACAACAGGTGTTTGACCTCGGTTTTGGGGCCAAACATCAGCTCGGTAAACCGTTTCGGTTGGTCCACGTATTCGGTGACGGGTAAGTGAGGATTTTGACCGAATTTACCCCACAAACTGTTCAGCATCAATTTGACCAAATTACGCAATCCGGGGTTGTGTGCCACTTCTTCCAGACGGATCCCTTCATGTTCAAAGTATTCGTCCACGTACCGTTGGCGATCCTCTTCCGTGTGACACCACGACGGCCAACCGGAAGCTTCCTGTTTCAAACGCAGGTAGGTTTTTACGTACTTACCAAACAATTCCGTCGACGTGTCAGGGTAGTGCCACACTTCGTACACGTCAAGAATGACATACCCAAGAGCGATAGCTTTCTTCAATTCCGGGGTGGTCCACGTCCCCACTAAAGCACGTTCTTCGGCATTGTGACAACATTGACCACTCGTTTGTTTGAGTTGTTCGGCACACGTTCGACACAACACAAACATCAGCTTCTTTTGGATGTGAGCCGGTAAGACGGGGATGTACAGGTGACGTGGTGGGAGCACTTTGACTTTGTTCATCCCGTAATACTGATCCGTCAAGGGTGTTTGAAAGTCCCGACGGATCAACGTCGGGTGTCCGACAGGATACGCACCCCCCGATAACATCACGGAGGGGTACAATGAGGTGAAATCCACGTAATCGACGCGACTTCCTTCGGGACACTTGAAGTACAATTTGAGAGCATTAGTACATCCACCAAATAGACCCTCTCGGGGGTTCAATGGTTCTTGGTGTTTCATCCATTCGGGGAATGTGTCGTCGTTGTCGGTACTTTGCAACCCATCCCATTCGTATTCCCACATTTCCACCACCTTAAATCCCCATTCCCGCATCCGTTGCGTGCGGTGGGCCGTGTCGTTGCGTATATCGCCCATCTTCTGGCGTAGTTTGGGGTGAAACATCTGAGCGTTGGGGAAACAGATGTTACAAGCGTGCCAGAAACAACCATGGAATTGATACACCGTGCGGGTCTTGGGGTCGTATCCGTCCACTTTGGCCCCCAAAATCGCCGTCTCTCCCTCTACACTGTAACAGGTGTGAAGACGAAGGCCCGGTGTCTGTTGTTCCAACCCCCACAACCATTTCTTGGCTTTCAACGATTGTATGTCTCGTGGTGTGTACCCACCTTGGGGGATGATCCCAATACTGTTGGGGGGCATAAAACGATAACGGTAGGACCACATGCAGGCCGAGGCCAACGTGATGCATTTCACAAAGGGGTCAAACCCTGTCACGTCGAGAAAAATACGTCGCGCTTCCAGGACTCCCCGTTTCAACAGAATCACATCTTGTTGACAGTAATGCTTCAATTCTGCTTGCAGATCAAACGTTTTACCGAGTTGTTCGGTGTGCCATTGTCGGAGCGTTTTCACGTCCGATTCTTTCATCGACTCGATCCCATAGTATTCCAACGCCGGGTAGGGTCCCACATAGTTTTGATTTTCGGGGCGGTTAAAAAAATGAGGGAAATAACCTTTCTCTTCGGGTAAATTAAAGGTCTTGGAAAATTTCCGCAAGGCCATCGGGAGGAAACATAACGAATCTTTAAACTTCAAGTTGAGAGCCTTCACATACATGTACATGCATTTGGCACCACGCATCACCACCTCGGGACGTTGTCCTCGCGCACACAACCATTCCAACAAAAAGTAAGAATCGTACCCCATGAAATTGTGAGCAAACACAATGGAATTTTGGTGTTCGGGACGAAACAACCAAGTGCAGAAGGCATCAATAGTAGAGAAGACCACTTGACGTTCTTCACACCGTTCACACCACCCATCGTGGTTCGCCCATCCGGCACACAGAGTGCACACTTTCATAGCTACTACCAGATTAACCCGATGAACCGCTTCCAAGGGCATGGTTTCAATGTCGAAAAAAATGAAACGGTCCATAGCGTTTCCGTCGTTCTCGTCGATCACCAGCGGTTGTACATGACACAGGTGATCTGACAACACCCACTGACGACAATGATAACATTGTTGTTCTCCACATCGGTGGGAAGTTATGTCGCGCACACCTTGGTATTGTTTCTTGTACAAATCCACTACTTTCTGACAGTCGACACAGCGGCGGTACCGTTGACACACACTCCACTGTTCTTGACGGCCTTGCACCCGATGGCTGATGACCCGGATGTGGTTTGAATAACACACATCGGATTTGAAATGACGGTGGCACGTGGGGCAAGAAACCCACCGAACCACTTCTCGGCTGCAGTTGGCGGTTGATTCAAAACAGCATTCGCAAAACACTTGACATTTGTGTTTGCTCTTTTCCGAGTACCCTACGTCACACTCGGGGCAGTAATAATTCTTCTTTAAAAACCCCGTCATAGCGGTGATCACATCGTAATGTTCGTGTTCGTCGTGGTGAAACAAATACACATCGGTATCGGGTTTTTGACCAGGGAATTCACCCAAAGCCCCGGCAAACCCAATACAGTTCAAATCGTGGTAATAGACGTGCAATCGCACTCCATCGTCCTTCAGGACTTCCTGCAAACGGATCAGTTCGGCACGACCGCACGCCCCCCAACGGAGACCCGCCCGTGTGCACAATGCTTTGGCTTGTTCTTCTTGACGTACTGTAAGATCTTGACGTGTGTACCCCAACGCCGCCCACTTCCCCACCACCACAGCCCGGAAAGCGCACGAACCGTCTTCTGTTTTCTTAATCCGTATCACGGATTTCTTTACCGTCACCAAATCTTCAGGGTCTATAGCCTCACATCGTACGCTTCGGTTAGCTCGCGGACCACACACTTGAGAGAGACGTTCACTCCGTCCGGACTCTCCACACACATGGGCAGAACTGCGTTGAGCGCCGTTCCAATAGAAAAAAAACCAACCTCGGCAAAACGCTTGGTGCTTTTGAGAGTGTTGGATCTTTTCCGGTTGTAACAACAAATGCAAGTCTTGGTTTATTTTATACAAGTAGACGACAGTTTCTGTGTCACCCGCACCCACGAACATCGGGCGGTCGTCGTCCCCCCAATCTAGAACCACCACACGGACTCCATAATCTCTCATCAGGTATTCATTGAGCTTGGCGAGCAGCGTCATCAAATTTTCTGCGCTTTCACTTTCGTCGCAATCCCCCCTCACTCTCATCGTGAAATCACAGAGAGCCGGTGAACGTTTTTTCATTAAAGTTTCGTGTTGACGCCAATGCAAGAACTGAGCCACCGCTTCGTACATCGACGAACACACAACAACAGCCGTGCGTATGGCTAAGGTTTTCATCCAGAGGAGAGGTTCTTCACGTTTACGGGTTAAAAACCGTTGTAAATTGCTTACGCCACTTCCGGGGACGTTAGCCACGTGGTACACCACCACAGTCATCTCTCCATCGAGTAAAAATTGTCGTTTCGATTGTTGAACGGCTTCCAAGTGACGTAGTACACGTAGAGGGGTCAATTCCATCACCGACATAAAAGGTAACTCAATCGGGTACCCCAAATCCGAACCATCGATCACCAACCGTGCATAATCGGTGTTCCCCGCCTGCAATTCTTGTAGCACATGTTGGAGGAGACGGCGAATAGCAATGTTGGCCGCCGCCACCGCTTCTTCGATATTTTCTCGCGGTCGGTTGCGGATGGTGGTTTTAAAGACCATCTGTTTGGTGTGGAATTTAGGACAGTTTCTCGTTTCTACATTTTCAATGACAAAATAATCACCCTCATCATCCTCATCCCCATCACCACCACCACCACCGCCAGTTTGTGGGGTTTGATCTCCGTCCAATAATTTGTCGAACAAATCTTGATAGATTTTACTCGAAACTTCTTCTTGTTCTTGTTCTTGTTCTTCTTCTTCTTCTTCTTCGACCAGCGGTATAGGGGGTAGCGTAGGTGTGGGTTCATCCATCATACAAGACCACAAATCATCCATGTATTGTTCATCATAATCATCCATGAGTTCTTGCGCTTGTGGAGAACCTGGAGAGGGAGGATCTGGTGTATTCCCCGAATGAAGCGGAAACCCTAAAATGTTCAAAAGCGGGGAGGGTGGTCGAATTCGTTTTCTTTTCGAGGGTGGTGATTGGGTGTCACACCAAAACAATACTTCCGGTGCATAGGGGTTTACTTCCTCGACTGTTTCATATTCTTCCACCGCCCGCACTAATTGACTGTCTCTCAATTCCTCTTCGTCGCCCGGTGGGTTTTCTACTTTTGTCTCATATTCGGTTGCTACACGCAGTAGTTGACTGTCTCTTAGTTCATCATCATCATCGAGTAACGGTGTTTCAATCTGTTCGCCCGCACGCCATAATTGACTGTCGCTTACTTCCTCCGCCTCAAGCAT
The DNA here is from genome assembly GCA_033675265.1 of Actinostola sp. cb2023. Lineage (NCBI taxonomy): Eukaryota > Metazoa > Cnidaria > Anthozoa > Actiniaria > Actinostolidae > Actinostola > Actinostola sp. cb2023. The sequence goes on from JAUJYZ010000548.1 coordinate 116,691, forward strand.
TGTCATTAACTGAGCTTTTAAACACTGATCCACTCTATCTATAACAAAAAAAGGACACTCATCAGGTTACTTCATGGTTTTTATTTCTTTTCTCAATGTCAAATACATCTTTACATATTCTTTATGAGTGACATACAATCCACACCACTCCCGTTGGAAATGAATATACATCGCAAGGCCTTTGGGTGGGTTGGCTTTTTGTGGATATACATCTTCAAATGGAACTGGTGCTTGTTCATTGGGTTTTCCTTGAAATAAACGCAAAGTCAGTTTTCTTTTTCCATCTCTAAATACAATTTCCCATATTCCTCGTAAGGGAGATATACACCACACCAATGGCGTTTGTAATGCACATACAGCAAGAAACGCTCGGTAATTGGAAAACCTTTGAATTGACTTTTCAATTCAACACGGAGGCGGGAGAGCTCATTCTTGAATAGCCGCACCGATATATCTGTAACAAAAAATCATCAGATTTTCTTTTTTCCATTCATTCTTTTTTTCATGGCAAAATACCATTTCTGATAATTATCATAGGGTTCGTAATAAACTTGGGTGAACTTTAAACGGTTGGCGGTAATATAATCCATTAAATTGTAGCCTTTACTAATTCCAAAACCCTTGAACTCCGCAGGCATGGGTGGAAGGTTAAGTCCCGAACCACCTCCTTTAAAAGGAAAAAAAACCTTAATTAAATAAACGCAAAGTCTGTACCCATCAGGAAAACAAATGGGTTCTTGATTATCGGGGAGACTTTAGTGCATATATTGCCGTCCCACAAAACTCGATTCAACCACCATTCCATCACAGCTACCTCTTCACGCGGACAATGGCATTTTTTTTTTTATGGGCAATCTTCTAATAACCTATCAACTTTGGGACACCCCACATCTTCAAGATTCAGGAAAGGTATCCGCAACTCTGTCAATATGTCTCTTTCATAGTGACCTCCCTTGAATGCCACTCTCCCCTGCCCATGCAGACGATCTACCATTCTTTCGACTTCGCGACCTTTGAGCATACCGGGCCAATATTCACCATATCCGATGTCGAAGACATTCTGGTAGATGTAATTTGCCGAAAAACGATCCTTTGCACTTAAATTGTGAAGATTCCCATGATGAAAAAAAAAAGAATAGGCTGTAGGGTGGTTCAGGTATTTCCACCCCAACTCTTTACACTTGAACACCCCGTCCACTGTATAACCATCCATGTCGAAAATAGCCGTCACCTCACCTAGCTTTTCACTCGTCTGGTTGTCCAATTCCCCTTTTTCTTGACCTCCATCATCCGGTAAAGGTAGAGATTCAGCCATCCTTTTAAGAAAAAAACTTGTGAGTTCACAAACAGTCATTCTATTGGACATTGGTGCATAGTCATATGACAGGTGCAAAAAAGGCAACAACCATTAGATGTCAAGAGACGTCGACGACGTTCCGCCATCGTTGGGTAGTGCAACCTCCAACAGCGACAGTTTGGAGTTAGACAAAGCAATCTTAAATATTGTACACCACCTCTGAAAGGTCGTGGTATCAAGGAACGATCGGTAAGTTCTTCATAACGCGCTTCTTCCGGAGATGGAAAATTCCACAACATGGGTCCGCTTTCGCAAAAATTGTAACGAACACGTCCGTAAATTTCCCCATATACGTAGTTCCGCGATATGTTGACCGAAGTTTCACGTCTGACAAAATCGTCCACCAAATAAGAAGGAATAAGTTCATCGGTATTAATTTTTAAACAGATGTGGCATTGGGCTGAAACTTTGCGGTAGAGCGTCCGGGTTCGGTACCAATCCCCACGATCTACTTCATAACTAAATTCATACAATGCTATTCTTCTGTTCTTTTGTCCCTCAAATTGTTCACCGCATTTTGTACACCAACCATCCCCACCCAAATGTGGAACATCCCCCCACACTTTAAACCAGGACTGGTTAAAGAGATCGTCTTTCATCTTTTTTCGTATCTTTTCCATACTCACTTCTATTTTCTTCTTCGTCTTTTACTTGCTTCGGTTGGTTCTTCTCTGTTTCTTACTCGAGAGCTGAATGATTTCTACCCACTAACGCACGTTATTTATACGTTACACACCACCCAGAGGCCATTGCGGGCTTTCAAAAAAGAGGGGGGAGGGGGGTACCCCCACATTTTATTTCATTTTTTAGGGTATATATACCACGTCCTAGGGTTGGTAAAGTCACTTGAGTCGTGATCAACAACCGAAAAGGAGCAAGAAACACAGCGAAAAACAAAATGTAAGTATGAAGAATCGGAAGAAACAGAAAGTACAGGCTCTCTCTTTCCATGACTAATCTGATCTCCCTCTCTTTTTTTATTACAGCCGTAAGTATGAAGAAAACCATGGTGAAAAATTACCATATACAATTTGGTTCGGCATTTCCGGAGAAATTACTGAACATTAAAAGGATGGTTTTGGTTCGTCGACGATCCACTTGTCTTAACAATCATTCGTCTAGAGCCGTCACCATAAAGGAATGTAACCGCTGTTACGATTGTCTTGAGGGTGTTCTCTGTATCATCTGCGGGAAATACGAGACCGAAGAGACGAAACGCCTGTATGAATTGGGGCGGATGGACGTGGTTGGGAATGGATTGGTGGAAACCACGTACCACCATAAATACAGACCATTCTGCTCGTCATGCATCAGGAACAAAGTTGCCATCCATCCCAACCACGTCCCTGGAACCTATCAAGATATGGTATTGGCCATTAACAATGTTCACTACCCCCGGCCTGGGCACGGAAACAATTTCCAAAGTCAATTGTCTTTGATCGTAAAGACCAAAAGAAGGGTGAAACATTTAATTTATGGAATCATATTTTAGAAGAAGGCAGCAAAGAAGCCATTGTTATTAATTAAAAACTTCATTTAACTAATATGATTGTCTTGTCTTTTTTTTTTATTCCAACAGACATTTGACAATATGAACACCGACACTACTGTCAAAATGGGAGAGAACTTTACCTGTAAGTGGTTGACTGTGGGTGTCATATTTTTGACCTGTGACTGATCGAACGATTACTTTTTTCAGTGGACCCTTATCAAACTCTAAAGAAATATATAGCCAGCCGGGACCACACTTATCTGTTCAACTCTAGCTTTTTCTACGTTTATAAGTTTTTGGTTGGCGAATTAGAGGGACCCATTGAACGTCGCAAATTCCTACAAGCCATAATGAAATGGGGCCTGAATACGAGCAACGAATGGTGCGGGTGGTTACCGTTGAGAGTAGCCCACTATTGCGTCTCGAATGAAACTTTGGCCCCTATTCTATTACACCCGGACGCAATGGGTAAACACAGTACCTGGAGCACAGCCACAAGTACAAAACGACCGAAAACTCTCGAGGAGGTTACTGCAAATATCCACATACCGCAACCACCACCACCCCCACCTATGGTTGATCTGTGCAAAAAAAAAAGAACAAAGACAGAAGAAACTTTGTATATCCAATAGACAACGTTTGGAGTTAATTAAAAACAGGATAAAGATGGCAAACAAAAAATGTACATTTTGAAAATTAATAAAAATACAATCTTTTTTTTCTATTCTTGTAGCTGATATGGACAAATTGGGGAAATATGCCAGTACAGGGGACCCCATTCATCTGTTGGACAACCATTGCTTCTACCCCCTCTACCAGTTTCTTAATGGCGGTCTCTTTTTCTCTTCGGAGGCACGACATGACCTTATACGCGCTCTAATCTACTGGGACCTCCACACCACCCTTTTCTGGACTTCATGGGGACCACGGAATCTTGCTCAATATTGTCTGGCTAGAAAAAATTTAAAAGAACTCTATGAGTTTGATTCGATGTTCATGACTCCGTGTCCACCAGAGGAACCAGCAGAGGGACATTCAAATATACCCGTACCCAAGATTGACCTGGTCCCAAGATACCTTGAAGATCTGTGTGATTATGTTCAAGAAATGGAACTACCCCCACCACTATTAACCTCTCAATCTCCAATTGAAACAAGTTTCAAGGAGGGGGTGCCAGCCAGAAGAGGGAGACCGAGAAAACAGAGCATCACCGTTAGAGAAGACGAGATACCTTTGTAAAACAAAAAATCATTTAATAACAACAATAGTAATAAAAAAGCATTACAACAGTGTTTTAGTCTTCTTTCTTTGTCATTTTGCGGCGTTTCCTGACTACACTCTCGGCTCTCTTGTTCACCCATTGAATATAATCACATCGCATGTCAGGGTCTTCACACGTTAATCGACAAGCAAAGTAACATCCTGTCTTGGCTTTAGTTGCACTCACACGACACTTTAAGGAATGGCCACACTCAGGAAAGTCCTCACCAAAGTTTACACCACCTTTGTAGCGTGTCTTTAACGCCTGAAATATTAAAGGCCAATCTTCGTCTTCTTCACAGAATAACGTGCAGGGTGGTGATCCCTCTTTCATCATCTTGCGCGTTCGTCCACACTTGATGAATGTCTTCCCATTTGTCTTGGAATCAAACGTCAAGTAAGGTATGTGGCAAAAACATTCACCCAACTTCAATGCTTGACGTTCCACCACTGTCTCTTCAGCTTGACGTTTCATACCACTCCCGACACCGTCGACCTTGTCCCCACTCATCGTTCTCACCAACTGGTCTCGTCCTCTTCATCACACGCGCATTTATCCATGTTGAGAAACCATTGCAAGGTTCCGTTGTCTCGTTCCCGACTCCGATACAATTTCTGTTGGTGTGCCATGTCTCCAATCGAAAACACACCCAACAACATTTTACTGGGACGGTAACGACATCCCAATGCGTAACATTGCTTTCGATCCAAGACACGCTTCTTCATTGCCTCACACGACCAACGACCTTCCCCTGTCAACATCAACGTTGAGCTCTCCAAACAGGGAACCGCCTCTCCTTTGGTGTCGAACCATTCAATACTGTCGATGCTACACTCTGTACGTAAATGCACCATCAACTTCATCTGTTTTACCGAAGTTCCCTCTTGCACCACCATGCACCACCGATCGTCCCCCACGAAGTATTTTCTAGAAGTCCAACATTCAGGTGGTGGAATCTCCATCAATAAATATATCACCCACAAGTACAAAGAAGGCTCTTGGTACACTAGCAAGCGTTGTGGTACTTTCCAATCACCATAAATTACAAAGAAGGGGCGCACATTAAACACACTGTGGTTGATCGGTTTCCCCTCTTTTGTCCACACTGCCACCACCTCTTCACCGAGCTCCTTTCGACTGGACCCGTCAATCTTTTCACCACGACCAGCTAACACCCGACTCGGTTTCCCCTCCAACACCGAACTTTGAAGGAAATGGTCTACGGTATCACCTTCTTTCATCAACCAAGAAAAATCGTCCAAAATACACTTGAGTTCGTCGTATAACAAACCAGAACGAATCGGGATCACATACCATGGGCACCCACCAAACTTTTCAAACACGAGCATCAACTCGTAGCGGCTCATGATGTCGACTGATCGTTCTCAACCTCCTCATTCTTTTTTGTAGACTTTTTTTCCTTTCGACGGTGCCCAACATAAATAATACAATACCAACAACTAATGGTGAAACAAATCCAACAACAATTGAACCGCTCCTTCAACATAGAGCCTGTGGTTCTTGCAAGGCTTTGACTTCTTTCTCAACGCGTCTCAACACACATAACACACACCCAAACATAAAAGATAGGAAAAACAACAGCAACACATACAACAACACATACAACAAAACCAAATCATTTACTGCTGTAGTGAATGGTTTGCAACCACTTCTTGACATCTCTTCACTGTCTCTATATTTCTTTGGTCATTTCTATCCAACCGTCCAACTGTTTAAGCTGCTCTTTCAATTTTCTGTTCAGATTCATAAGCTCGTAAAACTCGGTCTTTGACTTCTGGAATCTTTCTTCTACTTCTTCCATTTCCCCCACACACTTTTCCTTTATCTTCACCAACACAACATTCAAGGGAAGGTTTGAAATTTCAATCAACTCATTCAAAGCTTCACCCATATGTTCCTCCATGGACGACATTGGGTTCACGACTGATCACCTGACCACCACACTGACCCCCCTTATGTAGCACCCACCCCTCACGCGGTCAACCGCTGACTCCAAGTTATTGGGGCTCAATTTGGTTGGTAGTAGAAACACCCGCTGACCAGTACTGTCCGACATTTTCAGCCGCTGACTCCAAGTTATTTTGTCTGGAGGCTCACTTTGTGGGATAATCGCTGACCAGTAGGTCCCCTTCCTTTTTACAGGACCGTGGGCTCAATTTAGTTGGTAACCTGAACTAACCTCTATTACTACTAACAATACATTATCCTAAAAGCTAATTAAGAAAAATACTCGTTAGATTTTGTTCCGCAGTTTCTTTAATGTAACTCCCTTCCTCTATTGGAGCGTAGCACCTTCGCAGTTTTAACTATACTTACTAATGATACAATCATTGGATTTCTAGCTTTGTGCGGCAATACTTTCACAATCTCAAATAAATTATAACAAACTTTGAAACTGAGACACGAGATTACTTCAAATTAAGGACTTTGCACAGTTCTCGCTAAATATTGCGTTACTTGCTACATTATTCTTTTCAAGAACCTCGAACTAGAAGATGGTAAAGTAATGTTAGTCGAACTAGAACTTCATACGGAATTTATGTGTCAAAAGACAAGTCAATAGACTCTTTCCTTGCTACCTTGTTTTTACGAGACATCTGCCAGACTTCAAAAATCTTTACACTCCACCTTGTGCTAGTTTGGGCACGTTCCCTCAAGAACTGACTCTCTTGTGATGCACTTTTGGAAGTTTACGAAAATTGTCAGCCATCGTCTCAAATGCCCGTCTTAGCTCTGTGACCTTCCTGTGAGAACTGTTCTTGATTTGATTGAAAAGAATCAAAACTCTGTTCGCATTTCATTCACAATTAAAGCCCCCTTTGAAAACCAAACAAAAGTGTAAATGTATTCTAAACGAAAAAGCAGGCCGATATTACAAAACTTTGTCGTATTTGTTCTTTGTTATATCCGGCTCAATGAGCAATCAACTCTATTCAAAAACTACCAAGTATGAAAAGGAATAAAACGTTTATTAAACAATCGATATCTTAACTAAGCTATAATACGAAACTGCTTTAATTGTTCAGTGCGGTCAAGCAATCGGAATGAGAATTGAATGCTAAAAGAACAGTTATTATATTCTTTTCATCTCAATCAGATATTGACTACAATTCTGGTTGAAACGCCTACCTGGTTCAAACAATGATTAAACAATATCATAAATAATTTACAATATGAGTGGCAATGTTGTATCTTATTTACAATCTCGAGCCGAAATACTACTTATGATATTATTATTAGAGGGTGATCATCTATTATAAATGTACTCACAGTTTCTTTGATGAAGTAAGCAATTGAATCATCTTTTTCTGACAGTCGAAACAGTCTTTCATTCCAACTATTGTCGTTCTTCATTTTCTTTTGAAGTTTACCTACTTTTGTGTTGTCTTTAAAATAAGTAAATAGAAATGAAAGAATGAGAAATGAGTGTAAAAATGAATGATCAACAACACATTATAGTTAATTGGTATGTATGACCAGGCTCCAAAGATTTTGGAAGAGGGAATAATTGAATAGAAGGGAATTGAATAGTGGGGATTAGAATGGAAGGGAATACAATGGAAGAGAATACAATGGAAGGGAATACAATGGAAGAGAATACAATGGAAGGGAATACAATGGAAGGTAATACAGTGGAAGAGAATTCAATGGAAGGGAATACAATGGAAGGGAATACAATGGAAGAGAATACAATGGAAGGGGATATTATGGAAGGGAATACAGTGGAAGAGAATTCAATGGAAGGGAATACAATGGAAGAGAATACAATGGAAGGGAATACAATGGAAGGTAATACAGTGGAAGAGAATTCAATGGAAGGGAATACAATGGAAGGGAATACAATGGAAGAGAATACAATGGAAGGGGATATTATGGAAGGGAATACAGTGGAAGAGAATTCAATGGAAGGGAATTGAATGGAATGGAATTGAATGGAAGGGAATACAATGGAAGGGAATACAATGGAAGGGAATACAGTGGAAGAGAATTGAATGGAAGGGAATTGAATGGAAGGGAATACAATGGAAGGGAATACAATGGAAGGGAATACAATGGAAGGGAATACAATGGAAGGGAATACAATGGAAGGGAATACAATGGTAGGGAATACAATGGAAGGGAATACAATGGAAGGGAATACAATGGAAATGAATACAGTGGAAGAGAATACAATGGAAGGGAATATAATGGAAGGGAATACAATGGAAGAGAACACAATGGAAGAAAATGCAATGGACGGGAATTGAATGGAAGGGAATTGAATGGAAGGGAATTGATTGGAAGGGAATACAATGGAAGGGAATACAATGGAAGGGAATACAATGGAAGGGAATACAATGGAAGGGAATACAATGGAAGGGAATACAATGGAAGGGAATACAATGGAAGGGAATACAACGGAAGGGAATACAATGGAAGGAAATACAATGGAAGGGAATACAATAGAAGGGAATTGAATGGAAGGGAATTGAATGGAAGGGAATACAATGGAAGGGAATACAATGGAAGGGAATTGAATAGAAGGGAATTGAATGGAAGGGAATACAATGGAAGGGAATACAATGGAAGGGAATACAATGGAAGGGAATACAATGGAATAGAATACAATGGAAGGGAATACAATGGAAGGGAATACAATGGAAGGGAATACAATGGAAGGGAATACAATGGAAGGGAATACAATGGAAGGGAATACAACAAATTCAAGTAACATGAAAATGAGTTGCCTGAATTGTTGAACTCAGGGCATTCAGCATAAGACTTGGCAAACAGCATCTCCCATGATTGTTTTGGGCCACACCTTTTGTGACTCAAGGGTGACTGTATATAGCACCTAGGCCAGGTTTAATTTAGACTCTATTCCTCTAATCATGTATCTCACCTGATAGACCATATGATGGAGTTGGTGCTCCATCTATAAACTCTTTCCTCTGGTACTTCGCTCTTATCCATTGCTCTCTTAGAACACTGACAAAATACAATTATAGTCAATAAAAAATTTAAATAAACATTGATTTGTAAAGATCAATATTCAAGCTCTGTGTGGGTTCTTTGAAAGCCTTACTATGCGCTGGATTGGGACATGATTTAATTACATATATATCACACTTATAGAATTAATATTATATGACCTTCTCATGTTCATAATTTAGTATTTAAATAAATATAATCTTAAATAGAGCTGTTCGTATGACACTTGAAATGGGATAACATTGACATATATTTCTGTGTGATAAATAAGAATATTTGACATTACTGTGGATCTGTAAAAGTGGGTTTTCGGTACCAAACTGGCACATTTTTGGCCCATATTGCATTTGCCTTGTTGTTTCCATTGTCAATCATAGACTGTAAAAAGACAAAAACAAAAATCCATTGACGTCAATCTGATTTGTCTATGAGCTAAGATAGTCAACTCGGCAGGAGCCTCGTTGACTATCTGCTCATAGCCAACTCGGACTCGTTGTCTAATTGTTTTAGTATAAACAAACTAACATACTTAATTTTATACCAATATTTCTTGTTTAATTTGCATTCCAGTCAAGTGAAACCCCCGGGGCAGAAATGAATGGTGAACTCCCCCGCCACTACTCATTTGTTCTGTAGACAATATTTTGAAGAAGAAAAATGTGAGTTGCGAATCCCCCACCTATTTCCCGCTCTGAAAGGCGAAGGGGTGAAAGGAAGTGTATATATGTATTCAACAAATGGAAAACTAAACCAGAAAAGTTGGTTCTTTTGTTGAAAAACTTCCATAAATCAAATAACAAATGAACAAAACACGAGTCAAGAGTGGTGTAGCCTTCGTTTAACGCTGGGGCAAACCGCCCCCAAAAACGGTCATCAGAGATTCGATTTGCAATAACTTTCTATGCCGTACGTATATTTTGATCAAACTTTGTCAGTGGGGTAACATAGTTCAGAGAAATATTTCGATTTTTGGGGGGGCCAAAAAGTCGATACTGTGACGTCATAATGAATGTTGCAATATTTTATCGATTTTTGGATTTAGGAATTCAAATATTTTGAATTAGGCATTTGAAACAGATATATCAGGGGAGTTTAAAGCTAAAAACCGTTTCTTGAGAGCATCAATAGTTGTTGAGTTATAGGAAGTTGAATAATGGGCCACCCACCCCTCCCTTCAACCTCATTTTATTAGGAAGATATAGGAAAACAATCCCCTGGGTTCAAATTTTTCGTTATTTCATTAAATCAATCCATTCTTGTTTTAAAGTACTTTACTAAATGGCTTCTAAGATCGTATCGTTTTGGATTTTTTAATTTCGGTCTCAGAATGAAGATATTAGGGATTATATCTTGGGATTATTTGCGGGCTTGGGTTCATTTGCGGGCCTGGGTTCATTTGCGGTAGCGTACACTACTGATAGTGATAAAGGTAATAAACGAAGGCTACGCCACTCTTGACTCGTGTTTTGTTCATTTGTTATTTGATTTATGAAAGTTTTTCAACAAAAGAACCAACTTTTCTGGTTTAGTTTTCCATTTGTTGATGGTAAAACTAAACAGCTCGATTAGTTCAGCCAAATGTGTACTTATGACTAGCATAAAATTCTTCTTCTTCTTACTTATGCAAATTAAACAAGAAATATTGGTATAAAATTAAGTATGCTAGTTTGTTTATACTAAAACAATTAGACAACTCGCCCTCGTTGTCTCATGAGCTAAGATAGTCAACTCGGCAGGAGCCTCCAGGGTTGTCCAATCGGTCACATGCATGGATCTTCATAGCCCGATAAAACATTGATGAACAAAACTTCTCAAACTCATTAATTATTCATGAGGTAACCAGCCAATCCGTTGCATCAAATCCGGTCACATGATGGACCTGGAAACCCCGGAAAGGGTACTTTGAAATGCATTTCAAAGTCCTTGGACTTTGAAATGATTTCAAAGTCCAAGGACTTTGGGACTCATCGGGACCTTGGACAGAGTACCACTATGTCCGAATGAGATTCAATCTGAAAGCAGGCTCTATTTCATGCTACTCAAGAGTGCAACACATGTGGGATATTATTTATATACGATGTACTCGACTCTGCGCATAAGCAGAGAATATGCAGACTGGAATTCTTGCTTTTCCGGGCTAAAATCTTGCAACTCTTTATTTATTGCCTTTAGGCCATTGCATGTAATAATTAATGAGTATGAGAAGTCGTTCCAAAACCTCGAATTCGGACTAGACGGGGTTTCCAGTCCTCGGCTTCGCCTCGGACTGGAAACCCCGTCTAGTCCTCATTCTCGGCTTTGAAACATTACATCAGTGTTTTATGACTTATAAAGACACTGATGTTTTATTCATCAGTTCTTTGTCAGTGATAAAGACTGCAAAGGTCTCATTTACTCGTATCATTGACCTTTGCATAGCATCGACAGCAAGTTACGAATATATATATATATATGCTTACGGCTCCTACTTACGAATACAAAACCGCTTTCCAATGTGGGATGAGTTGAGGTGTAAGTGTTGTATAGTTTTGTAATTTTCTTGTATTATTTGCTTAGAATTCGTGTAATACTGTTATAAATCAAGATAAATTGGGATGGAGTTTTAGAAGTCGTTTATAAAACTCGAGGCCGTGTATTATCGGCCATAAAGATCTTCGCCTACGGCTCGGATCTTTATATGCCGATAAAACACGGCGGTCTCTCGTTCTATTAACTTCACATAGAAAACTCGAACTCGTAGTCTAATTGTTAAATATATATCACATTACAATTACGACAGAAATGATTCCAGAGGGATGGATGTGTAATATATTTGAATGTTGTAATGTTGGTTATTCAAGCATGAAAACAAAACACATTCATGATTCATGAGTTTTTACAATGACGATTATTGTTATTATAAACTGTTCAGTCGATCTCTGCATGTAAGTTAACTATAACTTCCTTATGACGTGCCATATAAACCATGAGTGGAATGTAACTCTATTTTACTAACGTCGAAACATGTCTAAACTCAAAACTGTCGTTCTTGTTCTTGAATTCCTAAATTAATTTTACTAAATATTTTGGCAAACATTGTACATACATGTTTGTAGTAGACTAGATAGATAGATGCCTTTATTTACACAGGGTAGCTCAAATCAGTATTTACAAAGCTGTAAAAAACTAAAAGACTAACTGAGCTAACTGACCCGTACTGAGAACATCTGACTTATTTCGTGGTCGCCTGTGAGCAGCCGCGAACTACTCATTATACATCAACAGCTGCAGACGTACCATGCAATAATCCACATTAATCACGCGCACATTGTACACTGATGTACGCGCGTCTCACCTGATGCTGTTCATCGTTCCATAAATCATGTAAAAGTGATTTGGTACGAGATACTTGAGGCCCAAGACTCCTGTGAACGCCACTACAATCGATGCAAATGAAAACCCCCTTGGTCACTGAAGCCCATTCTGGATCTACGAGTAAATGGCACAGCACAACGGAAAAGTGAACAGACATTCAATAATCTACTTTGAGGTAGAGCTTCACTCTGTCTTTCACATCCACAATCGACTCACTATTACTCACTTTTTCTTCCACAGTCGGCACATTTGCAGTTTCCTGGTAGTTTAGCGAGCTCTAACACGGCAATCCGATTCTTCTCCGTCATGATATTAAAAGTGCATGATTCGGCAAAGTTCAGGCTTCCGTAGCCTCCTACGCAGTCATGTGGACCCCACTTCCTGAATTCGAACCCCCATCTGGACCTTCTAGAAGCATTATTTGCATTCAATTGGCATATTATCGAGAGACGCCTGTCACATTTCATGCTCATTAAACACGAGAAGAAGCCGAAATTTATACTTTCAACTCTCGCCAACAATAAAACAGAACCGGGAACAGAAGCATCATGGAAAAATGTAACCACGATAATAATAAAACTAATACGACAATTATTTAACTCTGTTGAGCGATCTTGAGATTTTCTGAGACTGAATACGGCTTCAGAATGGCGTCTTCTTGTATGGAAAGTACGACACTGAAGGAAAAACCGGCTTGGTGTGCCTCAGCAATGCCAATGCCTCGACCAAAAAATGTAACATCGGAAATTTAATACACATTTGTTGCCTAAAATAATTCCTCCATTTGTTTCTTTCGAATGTAAACGCAAACTCCGATTTTCGAAGGTTTTCTTTAGTCATAGTCCAGCTCTTGTTGTGAATTTCACGGACTTTTACAAAGGTTTTTCTCTTCAAAACAACCTTCTCCTTCCGCCATTTTGAAATGTTGAGTAGCCAGGCCTGTGTAGCCTTGGAAACAAAACTCTCTTGCTCCAGGTTTTTATGTAAACGCGATTTTTTTCGACCGAGAATGCTGTTGGGAGTCAGGAAGTGAAACCGCGTGAGGCCTGGGTCGGAGTTTTCGCGGGAAATTACATTCTCGTACCCAGAGCCCACTCCTCATTTGATTTGTCGTTGGCTCTGGGAAACCCTGAAATTTTAGCGAATTTGATTGGCTGTTGAAATCAACAATGAATGATCGTATTTGATTGGTCCATGAGATAAACAAAGATTCAAACTTGCAAAGCGAACGAAGCGAATGACAGCGACGGTTGTAGTAATTTCATACAATATTATTTTCAAAAACTATATACCTTTTTTGAATAATAAATCAATGGAAACTGAGAGTGACTCATTGACTGTGTAGACATAAATTCGTAAAGGGAGATCTAACAATACATAAATTATAAAAGTAACGGCTACAGACACAATCGATCGTACTAGCTTTGAGTATTCAAAGGAATATTTTTATAGTCAAGAGAAACAATAACAAAGCGGAAGACAGGAAGGCTCACATGCAAGATTATATTAGAATATGTATTTAGCGTCCAGCCTTGATCGCAACAGAGCCAGAGAAGAACCGGTGATGAACGTCGAAGGGATTTTAAACGAAGATAAATGTACAAACTTGTGTACTTGTTACATTGTTTGAATATTCAAACCAACGAAAACACTACGTAGCCAGTAGACTCTTCCACAGTACCCGCTTTCAGCGGTCTTTAGTATGAACATGCGCTCTGACGACTTGGTCGTCAAAATTTGACGACCGAGCAACAGGGTTTCCCAGAGCCAACGACAAACCAAATGAGGAGTGGGCTCTGGGTACGAGAATGGGGAAATTAAAAAAAAGTAATTTCATTGCGAAAAATCGTGGAAAATAAATAATGTACTATAACATGCAAAAATAATCGAAATTCTACGTTATTCCGGAGCCGTTGTTCCATATTCAGTCTATTATTTAGTAATTCACGGTCATGACACAAATTGATGGGCAATTGTTACGGTTGCTAGTTGCGAGTTGCGAGTTGCGAGTTGCGAGTTGCGAGTTGCGAGTTGCGAGTTGCGAGTTGCGAGTTGCGAGTTGCGAGTTGCGAGTTGTTATAATTAGTTGCGAGTTGCGAGTTGCGAGTTGTTAGTTGCTAGTTGCTAGTTGCGAGTTGTTAGTTACTAGTTGGTTGTTAAAATATCAACACAAGAGACCATTACATAATGGTCTCTTGATCGGCCAAGCCTCGATCGTAATATTATTATAACGTCTGAATAAAGTATTTAAGCAGCTCAAGTTTTCACAGAAAATCAACCTTACCAGTTTGAAGAATGGCCGTATTGAAGAAACTTCAAATAACTTCTCAGAACTGACTCAGACTTGAAGTCTCACTGCACAGGAAGCCCAAACACTACCCAAATCAACTCCTCCCCCACATAATATTATTATATTATTATATATTATTATTTTCTAGTTTATTGACGTTAGATAACACATGCAATTGATAAAGCCTTTCTCCAGTTACTCTTATTTGAAATGGTCAATCTAATACCCCATTCACACCAAGTTTATCTCGCTTCTCTAATTCTGACGCTGCTTCTAGATCAACTACACTGTTCATTCCTAATAAGTGAACATGATTCCTTTTATAATGTTTAGCCAGACATGCCACAACGGGACGAGTGTTTTGGTACTCAATCAGGTTGGACGGCGCCTTTTCCAACGTGATTGGTTGTATGGTAAAACATGCCAAACTTACAAAATAGTGCCCAACACAAAGATATCGGCTAACGCATTACTCAAGGAATGCCAAGGCTAAAGTTTGTCCCAATCTATCACGTGACATATCCCTTAAGACCTTCGTAGGAATGAATACTTAGTCAGTTTAAAAATTACGAGTATTCAATAACTTTGCTAGGAAAAACGTGAAGGTAATAGTTGGCTTGTACTTGGCGTATCTATTACAATAACATAATCTTTGAAAGTTTATCACTGAATCTGGAAATGCAACCTAAGCAAAATGTAGCACGAAGATCCATCTACGTATAGTAACATATTCTCAGTAGAACGATTTCACGTAACCAATGTTTAACATGCAAATGAGTTGGTGAGTAAAATAACATGCTAATGAGGTGTACGCGTGGCTACACGCTTCCGTGAATCAGCTGAATTTCTCAAATTGAAATATAATTCTAAAGACAAACATTCGTGGGCACATTCATTAATCGGCTCACATATCTCAACAATCGAAAGATAACTAATTAAACACTTTTCATTTTAAAGGAATTTAAATTCATCACTCCAAATTCAAACTTCAAATGTAAATTGCCTTCTTCTGACTATTTTTGATTTACAAGTTAATAAACTAGATTGCCGTCGTTGCTCAAGCACTGAACGAAAATAAAGAAGAGCGTGTTTCAGCAAATATTTAGATATGTTGGAATAGTCTACTGAACACGTCTCTCTGCCAAAAAAGCCACAAGCTCGACGCAAATTGGCATCAACCACCTTGGATGTGTCCAAATAGACCAAACACTTCCTATAGCCTTATACGCTGTTTTACTTTCTAAGAATATGTGGCGTCCCTGGGAAAATATAAAAAGTGCGTCTTCGAACGACAACCAAACATCGAGTGCCGCAGGTAAGTTCAATACAGCAAAGAATTCACTAATTAAATATTTCAACTTTTCATTGGCATTTATTCTTCAAAACATAAAACAGGCACCGAAAAGAAAACAAGAGCAAACGTAGGCGATATGAAAAGGAAGTTTATCCTTGAATGTTACAACCATTCCATGGGAAAGGAATGGAAACAGGTCCATCTTTTCACAAAAGAACGAATAATAGATGCAGGGCTGCCTCAGCGTGTTGTGCAGATATACATGGATTCCCCACAAGACCGCGTCATAAGTCGCATGAAAAATATCGTCAAGAAGGCCCTGGCGTCTCCACTTCCTTCCACTGCAGCAGAAGCAGATGAGGTACGCTTCGAAAGGGACTCCAGCCCAGAGAAAGTTGCAAAGTAAATTGAGTAAAGAATTTGCAGCGTCCTCCTCGGATAGCGTTCCCTGCTGACAGAGAGCCGAGATAAAGCAAAACAAAGAGAAGAGAAAAAGTGACAGGGAAGTTGCACGAGAAACGCAAGAAGCACATAACCAGATGTGCAACAACACACTCGAAAGAGTAAACAGTCTGCTGGTCAACGTGGACAGTCAAATTAAGAACAGTAAGGAAAAGGCTGCGTAAAGTCTGCAGCTTGAATCTCAGAGTCATTAATATAAATTCCTTCAGCTGAATTGTTTAATTGTTATCTTTCGATGGTTGAGATATGTGAGCCGATTAATGAATTTTTCTATGTGCCCACGAATGTTTGTCTTTAAAATTATATTTCAATTTGAGAAATTTAGCCGCTGATTCACGGAAGCGTGTAGCCACGCGTACACCTCATTAGCATGTTATTTTACTCACCAACTCATTTGCATGTTAAACATTGGTTACGTGAAATCGTTCTAGTACCTACAATACACATGAATATATAATGAGATATGGAAGGGCGAAAAATGGTCTGCCCATCCACCCGCTGGGTCGCTAATCGAAGCATGTTATACCAAGAAAAACCACTGAAGCTCACAAGATCTAAGTGGTTCTCCCATTCTCCAAAGATCCTAGTGTGGGGAATGTCTAAGGTTATTACACTCCCGGTAAAGTTTCGAAGTTTCATTTTTATTAATACTGATGAAGGCCATTGCATTGATTAATGGCCGAAACATCTATTTACAAATCAAAAGTCAGAGACCAACACTAATCAACAAGTTGCACTTTAGCGTTATTCTCGGGCTTCTGGCGCTGCAATTCCTTATAACATTGACCTAGAATCATGTGGAATAGAAATTGAAAGCAAATCTTCTGTGCTGAGATTTGTTTGATTTCAACATTTATGTTGGATAAACTGCCACATATTTCCATAACAATAAACACCTATTGTATTTATGCGTCATTTTCAAAGAGTGCCACTATAAGATTTGAATGATGGGTGCCGGTATTCTGCAAGTGCTCCTCAATGTTCTCCACAATATTGGCTGTATTTGGTGGGTTTTAGACGGTCTGTAAAATACATTTATATGCGAAATCCTTTGTGTTGTTGCAGTTTTGTCCTCCCTCCCCCCCCCTTGTGATGATTCCCATGGGAGGGATCCAGGGTTCCCCTCAAGTCACAATAGAAACATTGACAGCAATGCACCCTATTGTTAGAATGAATGAAGTATAGTTTTCTGACAACAGTGATTCAAAAGCTCTATCGCGGGGCATGCAGTCGCGACAACCCTCAATTGTGCTCTCACCATGTATATTGCCCATGTAGCTTTCACTATTATCCAGTTGATAGTCTGTGTCAAACAACTTGCATACAATTGATTTCCAATATTCATTATTTGGATGAGGTCTCTGGAGCAGCTAGAATATGGTTTGCCCGTTGTTGTATATCAAAGCGCACAAAGTCATTGCAACACACTGTTGTCCCACATTATGACCAAATAGTACAATATAGGACCAGAGGATTTTGTCCTATATCTGTACGCAGTGAAGATTGACGGACATTTCTTATGTGATTGAGACTTCAGTTTATACTCTACACTGTATATCACACCTGTTATGATTCCTTGATTTTGATACTGCCTCATGTTGGAGGTTTTACCTTCAAACGATATATTGACACACAGCATTTGCATGGCAAGATAAATTGGTTGTAATGACATCATTTCTTCTAGTACAGTACTGTACATTACTGGGCTTACATGTGTCTGTTGTACATTTCACGTCTGAGTATAAATATTGTCGAGAGGTGTGCACGTTTTCCACAAAATAATGAATAGTGAATGGTGCAGTTCTACGAACCATAACTGTCTGACACGTCGCCTTCATTTTTTACTCTTCTGAAAAACGTGTTAATTCTTTCAAGGGTATCCTGCTTCGCCTTGGCATTCGATCACGATGAGTTGTTCGACATCTCCTTCGACCATCACAAATAAACAATGCACGTCGAGATCTGAACTCATTTTTTGGATTCAATTCAGTACACAAGTTATTATAATAAAAGTGATTGACAAAGTGATACACAAGTGATACACAAGTGATACACAAGTTGTTATCACGTAATTAATCAGACACATAAGCTTACATGTCGATTCATTTCTTCTATTGTGCCATTTTGAAGTACAAAATCGAAGTACCAGTAGATTAACCTTACATGTAGAAATACCAAACTTATCGCTGGAAATACCAAGTTTATCGCTGTTGTAATATATTTAAGTTTAATTTAGTGCAGGATAATACAATCCAACGATTCAAGATGGCGTCCATGTTCTTCTCACCTTCAACTTCAAGTGACACTTGTCATCATCAAACTTGAGAACATCAGCAGACTTCACGTTATGATATTCACAGTGCATAACTATGCAGTTCTTTGTTGAGTCAATAGTTAAGTTCACTTTGTTCATATTTGTGTTCATTTGTATCAGATTTCAGTCATCATATCTGCACAGCTTGGGCTACTCTCCAAAAGTACCTTCGGCTTCGTTGAAAGAGAACAACGATAGCTTTGTAGTTGGTTGTACTGTACTTGTAGTCTCTTTGGTTTCCATGTGCTCCGAGCCGTCGTTCAGGCAGTGAAACTGCTAGAGCTTTTAACACATCTCTTTCAGCATGGGTTCGGAAACCATTCGAGTCTACGATTCTGCGGTATCTAAGAGACATAAATCGCATGCGTGAACTCGGCGATTTGTGTCCAACAAATAAAGGAATCGAACAACATATTTAACTCGGGCGTTCCACAGGAAGCCCGAGTAATAATGTATCGTGAACCTGACTACAACTTCAAGATTAATACCATTGATAGATATAATATAACCACTCGATAGACATATCAGATAGACATAGCCACTCGATAGACATATCAGATAGATATAACCACTCGATAGACATATCATATAGATATAACCACTCGATAGACATATCAGATAGACATAGCCACTCGATAGACATATCAGATAGATATAACCACTCGATAGACATCAGATAGACATAGCCACTCGATAGACATATCAGATAGATATAACCACTCGATAGACATATCAGATAAATATAACCACTCGATAGACATATCAGATAGACATAACCACTCGATAAACATATCAGATAGATATAACCACTCGATAGACATATCAGATAGACATAACCACTCGATAGACATATCAGATAGACATAGCCACTCGATAGACATATCAGATAGATATAACCACTCGATAGACATACCAGATAGACATAACCACCCGATAGACATATCAGATAGACATAGCCACTCGATAGACATATCAGATAGATATAACCACTCGATAGACATACCAGATAGACATAACCACCCGATAGACATATCAGATAGACATATGACATGTTTTGGGAACTAAATGTTTTCTCTGAAAACGTTACTATTTTCCGGGACGACAATAACAGCCACAAGCAGGTCTTTGAGAGTCTCAGCTAGCGTTCAGTGGGTATTTGAATGTTTTGCACTTATCGAAAACGCCCTCTTATTGTAGTCTTGCTTTTGCGTGTCCAGATGTTGAAATGTCCAGAGTCCTGCTCGTGGTAAAAACGCGTCTTGTCGATCGTAGGCTGGAGACCGTCTACAATTCCAGAGTTACTATGTCTTCTCTTCTAATTTTAAGTACCGCTTCAGTGCCAGAACATTTAAAAAAACTCCTTAGACGTCATCGCCTACCAGTGAAATATATTTTCCCAGTCGTTCTCAACAGCGAATTTGTTCAGAGTCTGCATGGAGCGCGGAATAAAGATTGTCAGCCCTTTACTTGTTGCATGGGCGGTCAACTAATCATAGCACTTCATCACTTGGACAATACCTCATCAAAGTTCATTCATTTTACCTCATTAATTCAAAATTCATTCATCCAACACCATTTGTTTCCTCCAGGGAGTCCAAGTCCATACAGAATAGAATACTTTGGTTGTGTTTTGAAAACTGAAATGATTCAGCCAAACTGATTTTGAAATGATTCAGCCAAACTAATGTTCAAATCTGGCAGTGTTTTGAAGTCGGTAAAGTCTTCTCCCGTTCCACAGCCGGTCTAGGTTGGCATAGAAGTCAACTAATCTCAAATTTGCAATAAACGTACTCTCAAATTTGCAATAAACTTCTCAGTAGCTTATGACTAGAAATATCTTTCTCGTACCCGCCCTCAACTGGCGTGAAAAACCCGACTGCTGTGTGGGCCGTACGTACTTTTAATTTCACTCGTTCTAGACTGCGGAACATGTTCCCTTGGTCGATCTGGGCTGGAATACTTTCCTTTGGTTGCTTTGGCTAGAACTCTTTTTTTTCAGCTTAGTCGCGGCTCTCAACTGAACTCTTTCCCTCAACTAGTCGCTCTCCGACGACTGAACTCTTTCCCTCAGTCGCTCTCGACAGAATATTATTTTGCTCCCACAGCCGCTCTCGACTGGAGTTCTGCTCGCACACTCGCTCTCGGCTGGAGTTCTGCTCGCACAGTCGCTCTCCGGTGATTTCCCTCAGTCGCTCTCGACAGAATATTATTTTGCTCTCACAGTCGCTCTCGACTGGAGTTCTGCTCGCACAGTCGCTCTCGACTGGAATTCTGCTCACACAGTCGCTCTCGACTGGAATTCTGCTCACACAGTCGCTCTCGACTGGAGTTCTGCTCACACAGTCGCTCTCGACTGGAATTCTGCTCACACAGTAGCTCTCGACTGGAATTCTGCTCACACAGTCGCTCTCGACTGGAGTTCTGCTCACACAGTCGCTCTCGACTGGAATTCTGCTCACACAGTTGCTCTCGACTGGAATTCTGCTCACACAGTCGCTCTCGACTGGAATTCTGCTCACACAGTCGCTCTCGACTGGAATTCTGCTCACACAGTTGCTCTCGACTGGAGTTCTGCTCGCACAGTCGCTCTCGACTGGAGTTCTGCTCGCACAGTCGCTCTCGACTGGAATTCTGCTCGCACAGTCGCTCTCGACTGGAGTTCTGCTCACACAGTCGCTCTCGACTGGAATTCTGCTCACACAGTTGCTCTCGACTGGAGTTCTGCTCGCACAGTCGCTCTCGACTGGAGTTCTGCTCGCACAGTCGCTCTCGACTGGAATTCTGCTCGCACAGTCGCTCTCGACTGGAGTTCTGCTCACACAGTCGCTCTCGACTGGAATTCTGCTCACACAGTCGCTCTCGACTGGAATTCTGCTCACACAGTCGCTCTCGACTGGAATTCTGCTCACACAGTCGCTCTCGACTGGAATTCTGCTCACACAGTCGCTCTCGACTGGAGTTCTGCTTGCACAGTTGCTCTCGACTGGAGTTCTGCTCGCACAGTTGCTCTCGACTGGAGTTCTGCTCGCACAGTCGCTCTCGACTGGAGTTCTTCTCACTCAGTTGCTCTCGACTGTCTTTCACTTTGGCGTTCTGACTCAGTAGAACGTGTTCCCTCTGTTGCTTTCGACCTAATACTCCAAACGACGAGTATGTCAGAATAGTGATAATAAAGCAGTTCAAATACAGGCTGGTTAACATACCAGAAACTTCTTGTAGGATATTTGGTGACCTAACACTGTCTTCAAAGCACTGAACGGCTATAAGTTGGTGGCTGGTTGGGAATGACGTGGTGCGGGATCAGGAACAAACCAAGAGCCGACCAACACTCTTGAAGTCGTTGGAACAAGTGAGCACAATGGAAGGAGTGGCTTTAATATATGCAAGCAATGCATTGTGGGATATCTATTGTTATGCTAATTTCCATGCTTTACTTCCGGTACTGAGAATACTGCATGTTATCACTGTAACTGTTACACTATATAAACACACTGATAAACACACTGATATGCGTTTTGAATGAAAACGATCAGCGCTTTCGATCGTTTTGTAGACAGGAATAGGACTTCGACGCTGTACAGTGTGCATGCTGGCGCAAAGCATTAATGTGGCGAGGCCTGAGTTCGTTGATCATGTATGCTAACACATTCGCTCAAATTAATCGTAACATCGTGGATAATCAAAAAGAAAGGAGCCTTGAATCATGTTCTAACATTGGTGGCGGATCTGGATTGCTTAGCACTCATAATTGCACTTGACGAAAAATCAAAATCTACCTTTTGCCAAAAATGAAGATGTTAAAACGCGTTGACATTGCCGAACTATCCGTCCCGTCAAGAAAAAGAGATCACCTCCGTGTCAGAGAAGCTGAACTACTCAAATCATTATTAATGAATACAAAACAGAAAGAAAAGGTTCTAAATTCCTTTTCCTGGTGATATGAATGTTGACTCAATTCTTTATTCAACATCTGGCCATGGACAGTTTCATGAATCATCACTTGATATCCGATGTTGCTACGAATAAAACGAGTTGCTACGAATAAAACGAGTTGCTGCAAATAAAACCGCAAGCCGTAATATGTAGAGATTGGTCAATTTCAAGAAATCGTGGTGTTCTAAAAATAGCCAAACTTGTTCAAACGCCGTGACATAGACCCAATATGTAGCATGGATGCTCCTACTTATGGGCTCCTGGGAATGCACAATATGTTTCTTTATAATATTATTATTGTCGCGATTCATTTGTAGTCTTGTAGTGTGTAAAGCCACGGATGCCAGCCATACTTTTGGGCACACTCGCTCTGGTTGGGCGGATTTTCGCTCGCTTTCAAATTAGTTCAACTTTTAGAAACATTTTACGGTCAATTCGCTGCTGTTCTACCAAATTACCGATTGATGCTCGATCTGAATAGCGGTTTATCGAAATAAAAAGACGACACGCACGTTCGATCGTTAAAGGCATAACATAGATTTCCTGAAGTATAAGGCCCAGACACATGATGCAATTTTTTTTGCAACGTTGCGCGCAACAAGTTTTTTTTGGGGTATATCACACCATGGAACGTTGCGCGCAACGGTTGCAGAACTAGAACTCGATCCTACTTCTGCAACTGTTGCGCGCAGTTTCAAGAAAAGTTGTACCGTGTGTCCGGGCTTTAAATAAGAGGCCTCGATCCATATTGATTGTGAGCCTGTTGTTCTGTTGTCAATTCTCCTGTCAAACCTAATTCTTGAATCGTTTACAGCAGAAATAACAGTGCTCCCTGAGTTCGTCAATCCTTAGATCGACACTTTACAATCTCGTCCCCAGAGCCCACGTTCCTCTTGGTCAGCACTGGGTCTCGTTTCTCGGTGATGACCAAGAGGAACGTGGGCTCTGGGGATGAGATTGGACACGTTATTAGTTACACCTGTTTTCAGAAACGTTGTCCTATGTGAAAATTAAAATGTAAAATGTAAGAAGGAATGTTGTATTAACATAAATCACATAGCAGATTATTCAAGCAGAAATAAATGCAGTGACTTGTAGCAGCCATGTTGCAGGCATAATGGAAGGATCTAATAAATGCAGTGACTTGTAGCAGTCATGCTGCAGGCATAATGGAAGGATCTAATAAAAATGCAGTGACTCATGCTGCAGGCATAATGGAAGGATCTAATGCTGACTTGTAGCAGTGACTTGCATGCTGCAGGCATAATGGAAGGATCTAATAAATGCAGTGAATTGTATCAGCCATGCTGCAGGCATAATGGAAGGATCTAATAAATGCAGTGACTTGTAGCAGTCATGCTGCAGGCATAATGGAAGGATCTAATAAATGCAGTGACTTGTAGCAGTCATGCTGCAGGCATAATGGAAGGAGGATCTAATAAATGCAGTGAATTGTATCAGCCATGCTGCAGGCATAATGGAAGGATCTAATAAATGCAGTGACTTGTATCAGCCATGCTGCAGGCATAATGGAAGGATCTAATAAATGCAGTGATTTGTATCAGCCATGCTGCAGGCATAATGGAAGGATCTAATAAATGCAGTGACTTGTATCAGCCATGCTGCAGGCATAATGGAAGGATCTAATAAATGCAGTGACTTGTAGCAGTCATGCTGCAGGCATAATGGAAGGATCTAATAAATGCAGTGACTTGTAGCAGTCATGCTGCAGGCATAATGGAAGGATCTAATAAATGCAGTGAATTGTATCAGCCATGCTGCAGGCATAATGGAAGGATCTAATAAATGCAGTGACTTGTAGCAGTCATGCTGCAGGCATAATGGAAGGATCTAATAAATGCAGTGACTTGTAGCAGTCATGCTGCAGGCATAATGGAAGGATCTAATAAATGCAGTGACTTGTATCAGCCATGCTGCAGGCATAATGGAAGGATCTAATAAATGCAGTGATTTGTAGCAGTCATGCTGCAGGCATAATGGAAGGATCTAATAAATGCAGTGACTTGTAGCAGTCATGCTGCAGGCATAATGGAAGGATCTAATAAATGCAGTGACTTGTAGCAGTCATGCTGCAGGCATAATGGAAGGATCTAATAAATGCAGTGAATTTGTATCAGTCATGCTGCAGGCATAATGGAAGGATCTAATAAATGCAGTGATTTGTATCAGTCATGCTGCAGGCATAATGGAAGGATCTAATAAATGCAGTGATTTGTAGCAGTCATGCTGCAGGCATAATGGAAGGATCTAATAAATGCAGTGACTTGTAGCAGTCATGCTGCAGGCATAATGGAAGGATCTAATAAATGCAGTGATTTGTAGCAGTCATGCTGCAGGCATAATGGAAGGATCTAATAAATGCAGTGATTTGTAGCAGTCATGCTGCAGGCATAATGGAAGGATCTAATAAATGCAGTGATTTGTAGCAGTCATGCTGCAGGCATAATGGAAGGATCTAATAAATGCAGTGATTTGTAGCAGTCATGCTGCAGGCATAATGGAAGGATCTAATAAATGCAGTGATTTGTATAGTCATGCTGCAGGCATAATGGAAGGATCTAATAAATGCAGTGACTTGTATCAGTCATGCTGCAGGCATAATGGAAGGATCTAATAAATGCAGTGACTTGTAGCAGTCATGCTGCAGGCATAATGGAAGGATCTAATAAATGCAGTGACTTGTAGCAGTCATGCTGCAGGCATAATGGAAGGATCTAATAAATGCAGTGATTTGTATCAGTCATGCTGCAGGCATAATGGAAGGATCTAATAAATGCAGTGACTTGTAGCAGTCATGCTGCAGGCATAATGGAAGGATCTAATAAATGCAGTGACTTGTAGCAGTCATGCTGCAGGCATAATGGAAGGATCTAATAAATCAGTAATAAATGCAGTGAGGATTGTATGCAGACTTCAGTGCTACAGGCATAATGGAAGGATCTAATAAATGCAGTGACTTGTAGCAGTCATGCTGCAGGCATAATGGAAGGATCTAATAAATGCAGTGACTTGTATCAGCCATGCTGCAGGCATAATGGAAGGATCTAATAAATGCAGTGATTTGTAGCAGTCATGCTGCAGGCATAATGAAGGATCTAATAAATGCAGTGACTTGTAGCAGTCATGCTGCAGGCATAATGGAAGGATCTAATAAATGCAGTGACTTGTAGCAGTCATGCTGCAGGCATAATGGAAGGATCTAATAAATGCAGTGATTTGTAGCAGTCATGCTGCAGGCATAATGGAAGGATCTAATAAATGCAGTGATTTGTAGCAGTCATGCTGCAGGCATAATGGAAGGATCTAATAAATGCAGTGATTTGTAGCAGTCATGCTGCAGGCATAATGGAAGGATCTAATAAATGCAGTGACTTGTAGCAGTCATGCAGAAGGCATATTCGTAGGACCTACGAAATAGAATTGTATTTGCTAAGTTTCTGCTATCCACAGACAAATGGCGATGATTATTATATTCCTTTTTTACAAGCAAATAGGATATATTGAGAGCAGGTTTTCCTATACCTATAATTGCATAAACGCCTTCGGGTTCATTCCAAGAAGCAACTATCTTCCTAGTAACATTGTAGCATTGTATCACAACAGCTCTTTCGGTCTTCATGTAACTGCTCTCCCAGACATCCTAGCGGTCATAGCTTCAATAATTTATGATGCTTTAACCCGACAACGATTTAGCCCAGAACTGGCCCCACCTTTCTCAATAACTGATATAAATACTCGGCGCGAAAGAAATATAAAGACTACGAAAAGCGCGCGCGCAATCTAAGGAAATTGAGAAAAGTGGGTGCAGGGAAGTTTGTCTGAGCATGCGCCACCACATCCAATCAAAATCCTCACGAGCCTGCTATTATTGTTTATAGCGGTTATTCTTCGAAATGGACGCATTTGCCACCGAGTTTTACTTACAGATTTTATACGACAACAAAATTCACAAAGAAAACAACGTCCTTTATTCTTTCTTTTCTTATTTGTTAGCATTAAAAAAGTTATTTTTGTGTTTTGTTTGTGAAATGCGCGCGCTATCACACAATCGATACGCCATCGAGCGCGCGCTCAAGAGATTTTTCGTTTGCTTTTCTCACTTTTTTCGCCAAAAACATTGCGTTTTTCTTCTTATTTTCTACACAGATATCATTGAAAAGTTGTTGTGTGTTTCCCTATTTACTTTAGAAGTACTTTTCTTTCGTTTTTAGTGTGTTTTCTTTTTCCAATGAAAAACAAAACGCCAATTATTGCTCAATGTTCACATCCCGAAAACGGGATGTGGTGACGCATGCGCAGACAAACTTCCCTGGACCCACTTTTATCGTCTCTCTCTAGCCCAGCTCCTCTCTTCTGCTCTATGCCGCGCGCGTAGATAAAATTGGGTCCAGTTCTGGACTAACAACGATTATGCTATTTGGTGTACATGTTGTGTGTCTCAAACGTTTTTCGCCTGGTTTAACTTTTTAGGAAATTACTTTAAATGTGGCACAATCCACTTAATCCTTTCACTTAAAAACTTTAAATGAAAAAGGACAAAACTTAACCTTAAAACGCTCTCAGAAAAATCCAACCATTCGGAAAACATTAAACCACAACATACACATGTACTTTGAACATGTCCATTGCACATGCTGTTCTATGAATCATTTGAGTGTTTATTAAAACACAGTAAAAAAAAACAACGTGATTTAGCTGTGATATTCGGCTCAGTCTTTCTTCCTACTTCGAACTCAATGTCTCGTGTTCATCCAGACATGGTACCATTGTCTATGGATTTACTAAGACGCTTAATCAATGAACCCGATCTTTTATTTTGGGCTTCTACTGTCTTGTCCATTGCTAACAAACAAACAAACAAACAATTCAATGGTCAATGGTCAAAGGTCAAAGGTCAATGGTCAATGTCTATGTCAGCACATGGCTGTGTGCTGTAGTAGTGACAACAGCGGCAACAGTAGCAGCAGCAGCAGCAGTAGTAGTAGTAGTAGCTAAAAGCAGTAGTAGTAGTAGTAGCTAAAAGCAGTAGTAGTAGTAGTAGCTAAAAGCAGGAGCAGTAGCAGGAGCAGGAGCAGGAGCAGGAGCAGGAGCAGGAGCAGGAGCAGGAGCAGGAGCAGGAGCAGGAGCAGGAGCAGGAGCAGGAGCAGGAGCAGGAGCAGGAGCAGGAGCAGGAGCAGGAGCAGGAGCAGGAGCAGGAGCAGGAGCAGGAGCAGGAGCAGGAGCAGGAGCAGGAGCAGGAGCAGGAGCAGGAGCAGGAGCAGGAGCAGGAGCAGGAGCAGGAGCAGGAGCAGGAGCAGGAGCAGGAGCAGGAGCAGGAGCAGGAGCAGGAGCAGGAGCAGGAGCAGGAGCAGGAGCAGGAGCAGGAGCAGGAGCAGGAGCAGGAGCAGGAGCAGGAGCAGGAGCAGGAGCAGGAGCAGGAGCAGGAGCAGGAGGAGCAGGAGCAGGAGCAGGAGCAGGAGCAGGAGCAGGAGCAGGAGCAGGAGCAGGAGCAGGAGCAGGAGCAGGAGCAGGAGCAGGAGCAGGAGCAGGAGCAGGAGCAGGAGCAGGAGCAGGAGCAGGAGCAGGAGCAGGAGCAGGAGCAGGAGCAGGAGCAGGAGCAGGAGCAGGAGCAGGAGCAGGAGCAGGAGCAGGAGCAGGAGCAGGAGCAGGAGCAGGAGCAGGAGCAGGAGCAGGAGCAGGAGCAGGAGCAGGAGCAGGAGCAGGAGCAGGAGCAGGAGCAGGAGCAGGAGCAGGAGCAGGAGCAGGAGCAGGAGCAGGAGCAGGAGCAGGAGCAGGAGCAGGAGCAGGAGCAGGAGCAGGAGCAGGAGCAGGAGCAGGAGCAGGAGCAGGAGCAGGAGCAGGAGCAGGAGCAGGAGCAGGAGCAGGAGCAGGAGCAGGAGCAGGAGCAGGAGCAGCAGCAGGAGCAGGAGCAGGAGCAGGAGCAGGAGCAGGAGCAGCAGCAGTGAGCAGGAGCAGGAGCAGGAGCAGGAGCAGGAGCAGGAGCAGGAGCAGGAGCAGGAGCAGGAGCAGGAGCAGGAGCAGGAGCAGGAGCAGGAGCAGGAGCAGGAGCAGGAGCAGGAGCAGGAGCAGGTCTGCTTGCATGTTCTTATTCAAATAATTACCGTCTTTTTCTTTCTGTGTTGTCGGTTCAGAGATGACATTATTAAGCGCCTCCATCCACATGTATCTCTCATTCTCGGTGGCAGCACTCAGGTTGTAACTACGCATAGGGGTAAACAAGGTAAAACAATATCCTTGGTTTTTGTGACTGGATCCGATGCCTTCAGAAACTTGGAATCCGTCAACGGAAGACCCTATATATATTTCGCCTTTTGCAAAGGCATCCTAAACATGACAGAAAATACTGGAAGCGTTACAATTATGGATCAATAAGGAGAACGAGAATAAACAACATCATCTACAATGTGGAAAATATTTTCGAAAAAAAACAAGTTTTCGTTCCGTTTTTATCGCTTTCGTGTACAGGCAGCCAAAACCATTGAAATGTTCTTACGGGTCGCGCACAGGGAGCCCAACATCATACATATTGCGCGCACGCGCTCTACCAAGAAAAAGGATGCGCGCATAAATATATTTTTATTACTCGGGCCCTTCCGAAGGAAGCCCGAGTTATAAAATGGAGATTTTTTAAAATTTATTTAAATTTATTTTTTCATGGTCACGGAATGAAGAAAAAATGCGAAGAATGAAGAAAGAATGCGATGTATTTGATCGTATCGAGTTTCAAGATTTCTCAGCAGATAAGGAAAAAAACAAACCACACACAGGACTCAAGTAGACTTGAATCTTAGTTTTGAAAGCAGCTGTAGATCTTCAAGCTATTAAAGGTCAGGATTCTAGTTGATCGTTCGACGATGAAGCGTTTGTTTTTGTTATAAATGAAACGACATCTTTCAGAGTGGGCTCACACGAATCGGCGTATGCTTTTGTCTGTGAAATGAGCGTGTGAAAGCCCGTGTTTTATCGGCTGTTGTACGACGTCGTTCCACAAACTCGAACTCATCACAAAATGAATTGAAAAGCAAATGAAATGAACTCAAAAAGTATCATGACCTCGCTATGTTGTCATGTTTGTTGCTAATTGTAATAGTACGTGTACAGCTATGTCCTTGAGTACGTATTTATAATCAAACTCACGACCAGCGATGTAACCGTACATCTATTGACAAAAAGCTATATGTACAGAAGAAGTCATGCAAACAGTCGAGCCAGTCGAGCTATTTTCAGTAACTCATGATGGATGTTTATTTCATTCCACGTTTGCAAAGTTTATTTTTATAGGCCATGCCGTTAAAAACCCGTTAGCAGCTTCGTCGGGCTTCGCCAGATCATAGTCTGAATCGTCTGGATGTTATATTATTATGTCTCTGAAGTTAGAGAGCGAAGGTTTGATTTTCCAGTAGATTTTGTTTTGATAGCTAATCTCGCTTTGCTTGCTGCCTGACTGTCGCACGCGCCGTGAAAAACCGTTTAAAAAGTATCCGACAGTAAAACGAAACACATTTCTCAGATATATAATCATGCATGTTTATTTGATTCGACGTTTGAAAAATTCAGAAGGAAAAGAAATCGTAGAAATCGTACTTCAAAACTTCATCAAAGCAAAGGCGAGCAAGGTCAATGTACGAAATTTGGGATCATGCCAAAGTAGTTTTAATAGCCTATTTATATACTTGTTCTATGCTCAAACGGGTCAAATAGTTCGCTCTTGTTTTAGAACCGCCGTGTAGCGCTATTTAAAACAGAATTTCCACGCTCAAAAAAGGTCAGTGAACGGCAAAAATACAATCGAAATCAAAACGTCCTTAGATTTTGGGGATCTATTACGACAGAAAGCTATATGTACAGAAGTCATGCAAACAATCGAACCAGTCGAGTTATTTTCAGTAACTCACGATGGATGTTTATTTTATTCCACGTTTGAAAAATTCAGTACGATTACAGTTGTGTGATCCTTGTGTCAGTCATACATCTATTACGCGACCTAATTTTAGAACCGCCGCGTAGCGCTATTTAAAACAGAATTTCCACGCTCAAAACAGGTCAGTAAACGGCAAAAATACAATCGAAATCAAAACGTCCTTAGATTTTAGGGATCTATTACAGAAGAAGACGCTCAGTGACGAGGGAGACTATTTGTGTCGGTGACTCATAGATAAAGATCTCCGACTCTTCAAGGTACGCTGTGGTACGTCTTTAGACGTATTTGAGGTCACTTGAGGTCACATCTTAAATCTAACAGAAGCAGCTTTTGATTTTTAATCGATAATTCCTTTCTGATTTCGAGATAAATCGAACAAGATCTTTCAATGTATAGGCAGAGACAGCAGATTGGTCGAGCTTTGTCACATCATACCGTAGTCTGAATCAACTGGATGTTTAAAAGATACGAAGTTCGACTTTCCTCTGCGATAACGAAGAAACCAAAGATGTTATCAGAACCGACCATGAATATGAACCTCAACTGGACGTTCCAAGTACGTGCTACGTCTGCTACGGAAGTACGATTCGGAGATTTTTATCTATGCTCACCGACACATATATACATAGTCTCCCTCGTCACGCAACTGTCAGTCATTGTCAGGTCCCTCCTCACGCAACTGACATTGTCCTTGTCATAAGCCCGAGTGTACGCTCATTGAGCGTCTTGTTTATTATAATTAAGTAGCCTCAGAGGCAATGGTTGGGCGGCCTGTGTTACGTGTAGACGAAAGACCAAAAAACGTAGAATGGAAAAAAATGCGTGTGAACGAAATCAGAGTTTGATGTAGACAAAGAGACAAAGAGACAAAGAGACAAAGAGACAAAGAGACAAAGAGACAAAGAGACAAAGAGACAAAGAGACAAAGAGACAAAGAGACAAACAAACAAACCGAAACGGCATTAAAGTGCTACTTGGACGAAAATCGATCGAAGTTTAATTTAGCTGAAACTTCACTGAAATAATCTCAAAGAGCCATACAATTACTGGTTAATGTTTTTTCTCAAAATTCCTATGGGAAGTATTACATTTTTATGAATCTTTAGAAGTGTCAGTGAGGTTATCTACTCAACCCTAACAATCAACACAGCTTCGCTCCATACATTTCTTTGTGTTGAGTTTATTGAATTATTTTATTTCTATGAAGCTAAAAGTTTGGGTGAAGGAGTTTTCTTACATTATTTGTGCTTAGGATTGATTGTCTGACCAGTTGTCTTCAATGCAGAGCTGTTATCTGAACAAAACATTGAGATATTTTGACTCACAAAATACAAAGAAATGTATGGAGCTGAATGTTGGGTTGAGTAGATGACGTCACTGACACCTCTAAAGATACATAAAAATATAGTACTTCCCTCTGGAATATGGAAAAAAGATTTTAACTAGTTATTATCAGACCCTTGAAGAATTATTCAATGAAGTTCCAGCTAAATTAAATTTCGATCGATTTTCGTCCAAGTAGCACTTTAACAGACAAACTTAGTTTGTAGTTTACCATTGGTTTTTCAAAGTAAAGCAGTCGTCTGCCATCCAATGTAAACCATCGCTTCTGCCAGGGTTCGTGTTCCTAGAGAAAAACAAACACATTCAACTGCATTCATTTTCAACGACATAAAACTGACACATTCTGACTAGTTAGTGTTTTCTGGCATGAGACTTCAGTAATTCAGCCTACAGCTGGCTGTAAGATTTTTTTCTGAAGAAACCATCTCTCTCTATCTCAGCAACGCAATACAGTTCACTTTACAGCAATAGATGGCGATTTGATGCAATTTACCACAATACTTTGCGCGCAAAATTCACTATATTGAGACACATTCAAACGCTGCCAAAATGCTTGCATCCAAAAATGTTTGTTCGATGCGGTGTTCAAACGAACGATGCGGTGTTCAGCGATCACAAGACGGACGAAATGCTGTGACTTGTTGACTCAAAAAATTGCAACAGCTTGTTCAAGTATTCCCAACATGTTGTGCCTAACAATGTACATGTGTCTATCATAATCGTTTTCGTATGAGTGGGAAACCTACAGCATGGAGTTACGGTCACGGTACGGAATCGAAGACATCTATTAAACCAATCACAGCGCGCAAAATCATTGCTCAACCAATCAGAATGCCTGGACAAGGCACAATCACTGCACGGCAAGAACCGTATTCCGTAACTACTTCCCACCCAAACGACAAATACTCTATCACTGACATACCCTGGGCCCTGTTTTGGAGATAAATCCCTCTATTGTATAGTCTCTGGACAACAGATCATTTATCTGAAAGCACAAATCACATCCATCTTAGCTTAGTTTTAGCTAAAAAAAAACCGACACTTCAATATAGTTAGTCTATCTATCTATCTATCTGTCTGTCTGTCTGTCTGTCTGTCTGTCTGTCTGTCTGTCTGTCTGTCTGTCTGTCCGTCCTTCCGTCCTTCCGTCTGTCCTGTCCTTCCGTCCTGTCCGTCCTTCCGTCCTTCCGTCTGTCCGTCCTTCCGTCCTTCCGTCCTTCCGTCCTTCCGTCCTTCCGTCTGTCGTCCTTCCGTCTGTCTTCCGTCCTTCCGTCCTTCCGTCCTTCCGTCCGTCCGTCCTTCCGTCCTTCCGTCCTTCCGTCCTTCCGTCCTTCCGTCCTTCCGTCCTTCCGTCCTTCCGTCCTTCCGTCCTTCCGTCCTTCCGTCCTTCCGTCCTTCCGTCCTTCCGTCCTTCCGTCCTTCCGTCCGTCCGTCCGTCCGTCCGTCCGTCCGTCCGTCCGTCCGTCCGTCCGTCCCGTCCGTCCGTCCGTCCGTCCGTCCGTCCGTCCCGTCCGTCCGTCCGTCCGTCCGTCCGTCCGTCCGTCCGTCCGTCCGTCCGTCCGTCCGTCCGTCCGTCCGTCCGTCCGTCCGTCCGTCCGTCCGTCCGTCCGTCCGTCCGTCCGTCCGTCCGTCCGTCCGTCTGTCCGTCCGTCCGTCCGTCCATCCATCCATCCACACAATACCGTGCGTCAGACACAGGGAACCCGATATCATTCTTATCCCTCGTACGTTAAAGTGTATATGACAAGAAATGTTTTCTTTTGAAAATCGATTATATATGAAGTGAATAGTGGGATAGTGGTTCAGTATTTTGTGATTTGAGCTTCGCATTGGCGAGTTATAAAGCTTTGAAATCGTTATATGCTATTTCGGTGACGTCAGAGTGGGTTTTGCCGAAACTTATTTGTATTTTTCCAAGCAGTACTCTTTTCTAAAATAGAAAAACAAAATGAACATCATGTATATCAATTGTAGAAAACTTTTTTGCAGATTAAAATTTTTTAATAATTTGCACAATGGCGCTTTTGTATAATAAATTAAACACGAAACCGCACTATAAAAGGGCCTGTGCCAGGCAGCTAACACCTTCAGTTGTCAGTCATCCGTCGTACTGTCAAGAGCTCTGGATCGTAACAATGGGCGCGAAATTTAAATTCAAAATTTGAATTTCAAATTTTTGACTTTCTTCGTTCTTTTGATAACATCAAGAACTCATTTTCAAAATCTTGTTATTAGTTTTGAATGATCAGTTTTGAAAATATTGATATCTGGCTCAGTTTTATCGAAGTCCAGCTGAATAATAATTATGAACTTTGAGTCGTTCAATACAACATGAATACGAAGATGTTACTCCACCATTTCAAATTAATTCAACTGAGCTGGAAAGGTGTGAAATGAAGGCGGTCCAGTCCCTTTTATAGCGCAGTTTCGTGTTAAAACCCACTCTGACGTCGCCGACTTACCATATCACGAATTCAATCCTTTATAACTCGCCAATGCGAAGCTCAAATCACTAAATACTGAACCATCCCACTATTCACTTCATATGTAATCGATTTTCAAAAGAAACAATTTCGTGTCATATACACTTTAAGACAGGAAAATAAACGCTTGGGCTGCCTGTGCACTAATACATTTCATGGATATTTATGTCACGATTTCTTTATTTGTTCAAATATAATTATTTTATATGAAGGGTTTGTTCATTACCTCTTCAGGTCGAACTCCAGGTCTGTTGAGCCCAAGTAGATTAAACTTCACT
This sequence comes from Actinostola sp. cb2023, assembly GCA_033675265.1. Classification (NCBI taxonomy): domain Eukaryota; kingdom Metazoa; phylum Cnidaria; class Anthozoa; order Actiniaria; family Actinostolidae; genus Actinostola; species Actinostola sp. cb2023. Next base: position 151,487 of record JAUJYZ010000548.1, read on the forward strand.
GATCGTATGGCCATATACCAGTCTACTATTTCCTAGATAAAGATAATTAAACCATCTCTAAGATAAAGGAAGAAAGGGAGTATGGGAGATAGGAAGGAAGGAAGGAAGGAAGGAAGGAAGGAAGGAAGGAAGGAAGGAAGGAAGGAAGGAAGGAAGGAAGGAAGGAAGGAAGGAAGGAAGGAAGGAAGGGAAGGAAGGAAGGAAGGAAGGAAGGAAGGAAGGAAGGAAGGAAGGAAGGAAGGAGGAAGGAAGGAGGGAAAGGAAGGAAGGAAGGAAGGAAGGGAAGGAAGGAAGGAAGGAAGGAAGGAAGGAAGGAAGGAGGAAGGAAGGAAGGAAGGAAGGAAGGAAGGAAGGAAGGAAGGAAGGAAGGAAGGAAGGAAGGAAGGAAGGAAGGAAGGAAGGAAGGAAGGAAGGAAGGAAGGAAGGAAGAAAGGAAGGAAGGAATGAAAGGAAGTAAGGAAAGAAGGAAGGAAGGAAGGAGCGAAAGAAAGGAATGAAAAGGGAAGGAAGGAAGGAAGGAGCGAAAGAAAGAATGGAATGAAGGAAGGAAGAAATGATGGAAAGGAACGAAAGGAAGGAAGGAAGGAATGAAAGAGTGGAAAGAACAAATGAAAGGAAAGAAGGAATAAAAGTAAGGAAGGGACAAATGAAAGGAAAGAAGGAAAGAAAGGAAGGAAGGAAGGAACAAAAGAAAGGAAGAAAGGAAAAAAAGAAAGGAAGGAAGGAACAAATGAAAGGAAGAAAGGAAAGAAAGGAAGGAAGGAACAAAAGAAAGGAAGCAAAGAACAAAAGAAAGGAAGGAAGGAAGGAAGGAAATGAAAGGAAGGAAGGAAAGAAAGGAAGGAAGGAACAAAAGAAAGGTAGGAAGCAACAAATGAAAGGAAGGAAAGAAAGAAAGGAAGGAAGGAACAAATGAAAGGAAGGAAGGAAGGACGAAAGGAAGGAAGAAAGAAACAAATGAATGAAAGGAAGGAAGGAACGAAAGAAAGTAAGGAAGGACGAAAGGAAGGAGAAAAGGAACGAACTAATGAAAGGAACGAACGAAAGAAATGAAGGAAGGATGGAAGAAAGGAAGAAAGGAACGAAGGAAAGAGGAAAGAAAGAAAGGAAGGAAAGAAGGAAATAAAGGGGTTATCAGAAAGAGAGGGAGGAGAGGAACGATCAGAGGAAGTATGAGATTCATAAAGAAATGAAGAAATAATTAAAGCACAAATTCATGCTTACACGTCCAGAGTCTGAATAAACAAAGTAATTCCTTGTTTTTCCATCGTGAACCGATGTTATTTGCAAACTGTTTTGCTTGTCGGTCTTTTCCTCTGCAAACACCACATTAATTTCTGTAACTTTCAAAACCTCCTTTGGAGTTTTATCCTAGAACAGAAATATTATAAATAAAACATTTCGGCCCCGTTTACATGAGCGGTTTGAATTGGTTAATGGCTCTCTGTAGTGCCTTTGGAAGTTTACGGTCTTTGCATTCGATATAAGTATTATTATTGTAAGTATTATTGTATTATTGTTACAGAGCCAAACTGAACGTAAAATATACCCCTGTTCCAGACAGAAACAGTGATTTGTATACCCTGTTCCAGAGTCAGAGAGACAAAAACCATACCCTGTTGAGCGGCACATACCCGTATAGTCCACCCCCCCCCCCCCCCCCCCCCCCCCCCCCCCCCCCCCCCCCCCCCCCCCCCCCCCTCCGGAACAGCTCCCTCCGGAACGAAGACATGAACATTGCTCACGGATTTTATGGTAGATGCTGGCGATTTCAGCCTTTAAAACCATGTTAATTTTGTACTATTTTTGAAGTTAATTCCTCTGTGATAACATTCTCACTGAATTTCTTGGAAGATTTAAATTCGACCACTTGGTAGCTTTCGCTTCATCAACCTTGGCGAAGGTTGCCGGCCCGCGGTGAGGTCGATACTCTGACAGAGACGAATAAACTCAATCGCTCCATCACAGTTGATTGGTTTATACTACACTTTTCAAGTCTCCTGAATATGTGCAGTTCAGTGTTCATCGCGTTTTAATATAAAATCTTGATAAGAGTGACTTTGGATAAGCAATTTATTAAGAAAACTGCGACGGAATTCGTTGTCATCCGTGACAACATTATCAAGCAAGTGAGTTAAGACTAACAGAATATGAATATAAAGTACATTTGAACAATAGTAAAGTAAACAGTGTGTAATGAAGTGTCAGGAATGCTGATAACATTCTCACTGAATTTCTTGGAAGATTTAAATTCGACCACTTGGTAGCTTTCGCTTCATCAACCTTGGCGAAGGTTGCCGGCCCGCGGTGAGGTCGATACTCTGACAGAGACGAATAAACTCAATCGCTCCATCACAGTTGATTGGTTTATACTACACTTTTCAAGTCTCCTGAATATGTGCAGTTCAGTGTTCATCGCGTTTTAATATAAAATCTTGATAAGAGTGACTTTGGATAAGCAATTTATTAAGAAAACTGCGACGGAATTCGTTGTCATCCGTGACAACATTATCAAGCAAGTGAGTTAAGACTAACAGAATATGAATATAAAGTACATTTGAACAATAGTAAAGTAAACAGTGTGTAATGAAGTGTCAGGAATGCTGATAACATTCTCACTGAATTTCTTGGAAGATTTAAATTCGACCACTTGGTAGCTTTCGCTTCATCAACCTTGGCGAAGGTTGCCGGCCCGCGGTGAGGTCGATACTCTGACAGAGACGAATAAACTCAATCGCTCCATCACAGTTGATTGGTTTATACTACACTTTTCAAGTCTCCTGAATATGTGCAGTTCAGTGTTCATCGCGTTTTAATATAAAATCTTGATAAGAGTGACTTTGGATAAGCAATTTATTAAGAAAACTGCGACGGAATTCGTTGTCATCCGTGACAACATTATCAAGCAAGTGAGTTAAGACTAACAGAATATGAATATAAAGTACATTTGAACAATAGTAAAGTAAACACAGTGTGTAATGAAGTGTCAGGAATGCTGATAACATTCTCACTGAATTTCTTGGAAGATTTAAATTCGACCACTTGGTAGCTTTCGCTTCATCAACCTTGGCGAAGGTTGCCGGCCCGCGGTGAGGTCGATACTCTGACAGAGACGAATAAACTCAATCGCTCCATCACAGTTGATTGGTTTATACTACACTTTTCAAGTCTCCTGAATATGTGCAGTTCAGTGTTCATCGCGTTTTAATATAAAATCTTGATAAGAGTGACTTTGGATAAGCAATTTATTAAGAAAACTGCGACGGAATTCGTTGTCATCCGTGACAACATTATCAAGCAAGTGAGTTAAGACTAACAGAATATGAATATAAAGTACATTTGAACAATAGTAAAGTAAACAGTGTGTAATGAAGTGTCAGGAATGCTGATAACATTCTCACTGAATTTCTTGGAAGATTTAAATTCGACCACTTGGTAGCTTTCGCTTCATCAACCTTGGCGAAGGTTGCCGGCCCGCGGTGAGGTCGATACTCTGACAGAGACGAATAAACTCAATCGCTCCATCACAGTTGATTGGTTTATACTACACTTTTCAAGTCTCCTGAATATGTGCAGTTCAGTGTTCATCGCGTTTTAATATAAAATCTTGATAAGAGTGACTTTGGATAAGCAATTTATTAAGAAAACTGCGACGGAATTCGTTGTCATCCGTGACAACATTATCAAGCAAGTGAGTTAAGACTAACAGAATATGAATATAAAGTACATTTGAACAATAGTAAAGTAAACAGTGTGTAATGAAGTGTCAGGAATGCTGATAACATTCTCACTGAATTTCTTGGAAGATTTAAATTCGACCACTTGGTAGCTTTCGCTTCATCAACCTTGGCGAAGGTTGCCGGCCCGCGGTGAGGTCGATACTCTGACAGAGACGAATAAACTCAATCGCTCCATCACAGTTGATTGGTTTATACTACACTTTTCAAGTCTCCTGAATATGTGCAGTTCAGTGTTCATCGCGTTTTAATATAAAATCTTGATAAGAGTGACTTTGGATAAGCAATTTATTAAGAAAACTGCGACGGAATTCGTTGTCATCCGTGACAACATTATCAAGCAAGTGAGTTAAGACTAACAGAATATGAATATAAAGTACATTTGAACAATAGTAAAGTAAACAGTGTGTAATGAAGTGTCAGGAATGCTGATAACATTCTCACTGAATTTCTTGGAAGATTTAAATTCGACCACTTGGTAGCTTTCGCTTCATCAACCTTGGCGAAGGTTGCCGGCCCGCGGTGAGGTCGATACTCTGACAGAGACGAATAAACTCAATCGCTCCATCACAGTTGATTGGTTTATACTACACTTTTCAAGTCTCCTGAATATGTGCAGTTCAGTGTTCATCGCGTTTTAATATAAAATCTTGATAAGAGTGACTTTGGATAAGCAATTTATTAAGAAAACTGCGACGGAATTCGTTGTCATCCGTGACAACATTATCAAGCAAGTGAGTTAAGACTAACAGAATATGAATATAAAGTACATTTGAACAATAGTAAAGTAAACAGTGTGTAATGAAGTGTCAGGAATGCTAAATAAATACTTTAGCACGCACAGAGTCTGATTGCGTATTCAAGGATGGTTTTATTCTACGGATGAATAGCATCTCGTAAATCAGACAGTCCAACTTGGCCTGGTACTTTTTCAGGACAGAACAACTGTCATGAATGTTTTCCATGTGGTAATTAATGTGCTCCAATAGATGTTTGTCAAGCTGTACTCACAGTTTCCTTTTTGAAGTAAGCAATTGAATCATCTTTTTCTGACAGTCGAAACAGTCTTTCATTCCAACTATTGTCGTTCTTCATTTTCTTTATAAGCTTACCTACTTTTGTGTTGTCTTTAAAATAAAGTAAATAGAAATGGGAAATGAGAAATGAGTATAAAAATGAGGAATGCAATGGAAGGGAATACAAACAAGGAAGGGAATACAATGGAAGGGTATACAATGGTAGGGAATACAATGGAAGGGAATACAATGGAAGTGAAGACAATGAAAGTGAAGACAATGGAAGGGAAGACAATGGAAGGGAAGACAATGGAAGGGAAGAGAATGGAAGGGAAGACAATAGAAGGGAATAGAGTGGAAGGGAATAGAGTGGAAGGGAATAGAGTGGAAGGGAATAGAGTGGAAGGGAATACAATGGAAGGGAATACAATGGAAGGGAATACAATGGAAGAGAATACAATGCAAGGAAATGCAATGGAAGGGAATACAATGGAAGGGACTACTATGGAAGGGAAGACAATGGAAGGGAAGACAATGGAAGGGAAGACAATGGAAGGGAATACAATGGAAGGGAATACAGTAGAAGGGAATATAATGGAAGTGAATACAATGGAAGGGAATACAATGGAAGGGACCACAATGGAAGGGGCTACTATGGAAGGGAATACAATAGAAGGGAATACAATAGAAGGAAATACAACAAATTCAAGTAACATGATGTTGGCGGGCTGAATTGTTGAAATCAGGACATTCAGCATAAGACTTGGCAAATAGCATCTCTCATGATTGTTTGGGGCCACACCTTTTGTGACTCAAGGGTGACTGTATATAGCACCTAGACCAGGTTTAATTTAGACTCTATTCCTCTAATAATTTCTCTTACCTGATAGACCATATGATGGAGTTGGTGCTCCATCTATAAACTCTTTCCTCTCGTACTTCGCTCTTATCCATTGCTCTCTTAGAACACTGACAAAAATAAACATTGATTTGTAAGTGATATTTATAAAACGAGAGGCCGTGTTGTATCGGTGGATATAGATACGAGGCGAAGCACAACACGGCATCGAGTTTTATAAATGACTTCTAAAACCCAACATTCATTTAAACTGATATTTAATAATTTCCGATGGAAAAAGTTAAAGAAAATCACAAATTTGTAGGTAAGAGATGACTGTTACACTGCGATCATGCGCACTGAACACCACAACTCGTCCCACATCTGAAAGATGTGTCAAAAGCAACCGAGTAATATTATTCCAAAAATGCCTATGTGAAGGTCAGTGATGCGATACTAAAACTGAGACCTTTGCATACAGGCTGGCCTGTGTTTCGGGTAGTCAGTTCTAGAACTGTTAACGAAACAGGAGTGTTATATCACTTTTAGTTATAACACTCATGTTTATTCATGAGTGTTATAACTAAAAAGTTATAACTCTCATGTTTTATTAATCAGTTCTATACCTAAAACCTGGCAGGTCTGTACGGGGGTATAAAGGTCCATGCACCTGACCAAATGGACAGCTCCCATTGGCCTAATGGCTCATGAATTATTAATGAGTTTTAGAAAGATCAATATTCAACATTCGGTTCTTTGAAAGCCTTATTATGCGCTAGATTAGGACATGATTTATTGGAAGGAAAAGGAAGGAAGGAAGGAAGGAAGATAGGAAGGAAGGAAGGAAGGAAGGAAGGAAGGAAGGAAGGAAGGAAGGAAGGAAGGAAGGAAGGAAGGAAGGAAGGAAGGAAGGAAGGAAGGAAGGAAGGAAGGAAGGAAGGAAGGAAGGAAGGAAGGAAGGAAGGAAGGAAGGAAGGAAGGAAGGAAGGAAGAAAGGAAAATAGGGTGGGACGGGAAATGTGGGTGGTAATGCCGTGTGTGGGTAATGCGGCAACATTATTGAGGGGGAGGGGGGGGCAGGGGGGGCAGGGGGGGGGGGGGTGGCAGTGGAAGGAAAATAAATATGCTAGAGCTGGTCGTATGACACTTGAAATGGGATAACATTGACACAGATTTTGTATGATAAAGAAGAATATTATTTGACATTACTGTGGATCTGTAAAAGTGGGTTTTCGGTACCAAACTGGCACATTCTTGGCCCATATTGCATTTGCCTTGTTGTTTCCATTGTCAATCATAGACTGTAAAAAGACAAAAACAAAAATCCATTTAAGTCAATCTGATTAGACAACGAGGTTATAAGGAAATACATCACATTTATATATACCATATAGCAATAAAGTATTCCAACATTCTTCGATTCAGATAATGAATAACTGTCAGTGACGACATATGGTTAGTTGTTAATTTGTTATTCATTAGATCTGAAGAACGTAACGTTGGATGCTTTCTCTCATGATGAACTGGTCTTTTTGTGGTATACAATTTGTAATTGTGCTGCTTTGTTTTCTAATCAGATGTTGGATTAGCAGATTTGTTTCGAGATTCACCACAGGAATCCTGAAAGTTGCCTACCTGTCCTCCGGTTGAACGATTACGACTCAGTGGGGGAGGGTGGGGAACAATGGTGCATTTACTCGGGCTAAACATTATTAAAACACGTTTTATTCGGTACGTATTTTTCAGAGAAAATTTCACTATCGATGTGGTTTGCCTGTGAACCGACTTAATTATCACATATCATTTATTATCACATATCATTTATTATTATTACGAATATTATTATTATTTTATTTAACCTAGAAGGCCCAGTGGAAGATTAGCTATGCTAAACTGGTGCATTTTATAAATGTTTTTATATTAACCTTCTTTAAATAAAGTTCATTCATTCATTCATTCATTCATATCAGATTTTGTTCACGTCTCGAAATACGGAGACCTGTACGGGACCGCAAATGAACCCAGGCCCGCAAATGAACCCAGGCCCGCAAATGATCCCAAGACTGGATCCCAAATGATCCCAGGCCCGCAAATGATCCCAAGACTGGATCGCAAATGAACCCAAGCCCGCAAATGAACCCAGAGAGGGCCGCAAGTGATCCCAGAGATAAAATCAGGAATCTGGAACGGAACAAAATGGGATTTCACACAGAGAAGTCCTGAAATGGAGTTTTCCAAGGAAACAGTGGAATGCTACAGGTCTACTCGGATGACATGGAATGTTGTGAAAAGTGCTTGTGTGAAATGAATTATGAGTTTATTTGAGCCATATGTGCAAATGTATCCAATTTCCTTAAGCTTGGTAACGACTAAGCATGATCAAATTTATTATTTCACTCCGCGTTCGCTGCGCTCACTCGTGAGATATCTAGTTGAACACTCGGAAGATAAATTCGTATCTCCGCGCGTCCATGTATTATTCTCTAAATAATATTACTTTCTCATAATTATTGCTAATTATAAATAATACTGAGGACACCTTTGTTGCTTTAAATGGCATAAATAAACATATAAATCGTTTCAATTGACACTACCCTGAAGTGGCTTTTCAGTGTCAGTTTTACTGAAGCATTTGCTTCCTTTCGTTAAAGTTCTTATAGTTATCTCGATGAAATTATGTTGGATCACTCGGCCTTTGCCGTAATTTTTGATATTAATCTAATCACGAAATTACAAAATACCGCATATTTTCTCCCCTAAACTGACACCCGGGCCTTTGGATGATATGACCTGCAAGGTAGTGAAAAACAATGAATAGAAAAAAACGCGAATCATTAGTAAAACTAATTAAACTCAGTAGGCCGATGCAAATGTCTAAAGTTTGTACTGATCAGCGGTGTCAGGTTTAATCGAGAAAATACGGTAGATATGAAATAAAGTGCCTAATCATGAAGATGAAGTTTCTGTTAAAATAAATGAATGATGACACTGAGAAATGCCAATTTGAGGCAAACTGAGAAACAGTTTATATTTATTAAAATGTTTTTACCCTGGTTAATTACGGAATAAAGTTCAGTTCAAGGTCAGACTCGTTGACAACTTTGTGTGATTGAGTTTGAATTGGTAGTTCACTGACATTTCTGGAGATATTAGCCTATTTTAGCTGGTATTTCGCGACATATATTTGCTATTCATCACCTCCAAGCAAAACAAGATGGCTTCGCGTTGCGCGAGCGTGTCTCTTTCTTAATTCTTGAAAATAAATTTTATATATATTTGGCTGGCTATTCACATGTGTGGTATATACTATAAAAGACTCGCGGCTCGGGAAATATCCACCACTACTCACCGACGCTGAGGGGAGTAATTGTTAATTATTTGAGAACAAATTTTATTGAATGAGACTGCCAAATGCTTTTCTAAAAAATGACTATTGTTCTTCTACAAAACAGGGATGTTTTTATTAACATATGAGAAAAAGTGTGAAATCCCATTTTGTTCCGTTCCAGATTCCTGATTTTATCTCTGGGATCACTTGCGGTCCTCTCTGGGTTCATTTGCGGGCCTGGGTTCATTTGCGATCCAGTCTTGGGATCATTTGCGGGCCTGGGTTCACTTGCGGGACTGGGTTCATTTGCGATCCAGTCTTGGGATCATTTGCGGGCCTGGGATCATTTGCGGGCCTGGGTTCATTTGCGGGCCTGGGTTCATTTGCGGGCCCGTACAGACCTCCAATCAAATCACTCGTTACCGAATGCTCTGAACATCAGATTCCCACTCGGCAATCATGTAAATCATGTAAATCAGTATGCAGTAATAGTACGCATATATTTTTAATTTTTATTTGTATATCAACTTATATTGTTATATTACTGATGATTTTACCGTGTTTATGTATGTATGTATGTTATATGGTCTGATAAGATTTGAACCAATCACAGAACAGCTCTTATTGCTCTAAACTACTTCCGTTGCCTCTAGTCTTCCAAGATCATTCTGAAGCCATTTTGTGAGTAGCCTCCCCCGCAGACTCTTTTTAGGTGTTCTTTCCTAAAAAAGAGTCTGCAGGGAGGCTACCTTTGTAGTTTGATGCCTTTCATTCTGTAGTTCCACGGGATCATTGTCGAAAGAAGAACAAGTGGTGGAGACATGATTGTTAGAAGAAGAACTAGCTAAATTCCAGCGATTTCACCGCACTTGACTGTCGTTTGAGTCTAGGTGTGATATTTTCGTCACTCGTTGATTCTCGCCTCATTCGCTTTACTTTAACATTGTTCCCTTCACAAAAATCCTTTTTAATATCTCTTTTGATAGCCTCCAAGTTCTTCTTCATCTTGTCGTATCGAATTAGCCTCTTGTAGCATTTCTTGCTACATAAGAACAAGTCTGACTTCGTTTCCAGAGAAATACACATTCACGTCGATGTCAACTGCGCTTTCGATGAGACCGGGAATATCCCAAGAAGTCGTGCCAAAAATTCGGAATCTTTCCTTTATTCTTAGTGGAAATACACGAACAAAGAAAACATTGTACCTCACCAAGGACAATTTTATTAGGAGTGAATTCCATACTTACAGTTTATATTCGCTGGAAGACATCGATGACCTTCCAGCGAACTCAGTTTTTCGCGGGAAATCGACAAGGTCGTAATAAACGTGATAATATAACCCTTATGATTGGTTCATTTCAGACAATCGACCAAACCTGATTGGTTCGGAGTGGTCATTGAAAAACAAAGGGAATGGAATGTAGCGCTCGGTTGAGCAGACTCTTTGTGGGGGTGAAACGGACGGAAAGAACACCAAAAAAGAGTCTGCGGGGGAGACTATTTTGTGAGCCATGATTAGTGAAACTCTGGAAGGAGAAACTGAATTTAGTACAAAGATAAGGGGAAGCGTGAAAACATCAAGGGTTTATTAAAGAATTTGGAAGAGAGTCAATTTAGAGGGCTATTTTCAATCGGAATATGCATTCGTTAGTGTTCCTAGAGCCGCCGTACAAAGCATTTATTGTGGGAATTCACTCGAAATATTCAACGGCCGACGCTGGGTCCGCCGACTGACGCACGTCGAATAACAAAAACACCGACTAATACTGCTACTCTGAGTTTGGTTTGGACTTAGTTTGACAGCTGGAGGAAAAAAATACTTTCATTATTGTGTCTTTCTTTGTGTCCTGTGAATCGATTGTGAATCTGTGTGACAATTTGATGACATCTACTAAGACTTCATTTATTATACAAAAACTCCCTTGTGCTGATTACTGACATTTGAAAACTTACAGAATATAAATGATTTCATAACTTTCTCCCCATTTCAAAAAATAAGCTCTACTTGAAAGAGTCAAAATAAGTTATGGCAAATTCCTGGGTTGACGTCATCAAATTTGCATATTGAGATTTCAAACCTCTATAACTCATAAACGCAATGTTCAAATCACAAAATACTGAAACCTCCAACTGTTCAGCTTATATTGAATAGAATTTTAAAACAATCTCACAAGGTTGATAGGCACTTCAAATTCGAATTGAAATAAAGTTTATTGTATTGTCAGTGTATTGTAGCCTGCGCTCGCATCCAAACTAAACCACGGTATAGTCAGTCTGCGAATCAGTGCAGGATACGATTCCTTGTTCTGGACCCCCAGCATAGTAGCACGATTATATATAATAGCTTCTGATTGGCTATCGCCAATTATCATTCTTACGCGTGCATGTCTTGATTGGTTGTGGTACTCGCGCTATGTTTATTTTCAAAATGGCTTCCACCTTTACTTTTAGCGAGGATATATGGACACAGCATTTACAGCCGACGACAGGCTATAAGAACATTCTTGGAGAAAAACAACGTGTCTGTAAATCCCTGTAAATCCCCCCACAGGCTACGGCAAGTATCTCAGTATGATATTCCAGTATCTTCCCAGGCCATAGTAGCGGATGTACTGATCCACCGTAAACCTCGTGGTTCAAGTGTTGTTGTTTCTTGTTGTTGTAATTACTTTATAAATAAATTACTTTGGTAACGTATCGATTTAGCAGTAATGCTAATTCCCTAGCTTGCGTAGCTTGGCGGTCTGGAGGGGGAGGGGGAGGGTTGGGAAGGGGGGGGGGGGGGGGGGGGGGGGGGAGGGGGAATAGGAAGGAGGAAGGGGATTGGGGAGGAGAAGGGGAAGGGAGATGGGATTGGGGAGGAGAAGGGGGAAAGACCGCCTGCCCGAAGACTATGGGTTTTTGGATTGCCCGTCCGCTGGAGAACGGGAAATACTGATTGGCTAATAATTCATTAGGCAGCTGTCCAATCTGTGCTCAGCATTCTGGTCACGTGGCTACCTTGTAACTCCCATACAATTTCCAAGAAACTTAAAGCACGGGGAGGGATTGAATAGTTGGCAGGGAATAGGTGGGGTTGATTAATTACTGCAATTGTTCATAAGTATGATACAGAATAGTAATAAAGCTTATTAGTATTCTGTATCTGATACAGAATACTAATAGCCCTTATTAGTATTCTGTATCAGATACAAAATACTAATAAGTTCTATAAGTATTCTGTATCGATCAATGCATTATATGAGAGGAACAATACATTATCCTAAAAACTAGTTAAGAAAAACACTCGTTAGATTTTGTTCCGCAGTTTCTTTAATGTAACTCCCTTCCTCTATTGGAGCTTAGACCTTCACAGTTTTAACTTACTTACTAATGATACAATCATTGGATTTCTAGCTTTGTGCGGCAATAATTTCACAATCTCAAATAAATTATAACAAACTTTGAAAGACACGAGATTACTTCAAATTAAGGACTAAATATAAACGCTAAATATTGCGTTACTTGCTACATTATTCTTTTCAAGAACCTCGAATTAGAAGATGGTAAAGTAATGTTAGTCGAACTAGAACTTCATACGGAATTTATGTGTCAAAAGACAAGTCAATAGACTCTTTTCTTGCTACCTTGTTTTTACGAGACATCTGCCAGTCTTCAAAACTCTTTAAACTCCACTTTGTGCTAGTTTGGGCACATTCCCTCAAGAACTGACTCTCTTGTGATGCACTTTTGGCAGTTTACGAAAATTGCCAGTCATCGTCTCAAGTGCCCGTCTTAGCTCTAAGACCTTCCTGCGAAAACTGTTCTTGATTTGATTGAAAAGAATCAAAACTCCGTTCGCATTTCATTCACAATTAAAGCCCCCTTTGAAAACCAAACAAAAGTGTAAATGTATTCTAAATGAAAAAGCATTCATATTACATATTTGTCGTATTTGTTCTTTGTATATGACTCAATGAGCAATCAACTCTATTAAAAAACTACCAAGTATGAAAAGAAATAAAACAATCGATATATTAACTAATCTATAATACCAAACTGCTTTCATTGTTCAGTGCGGTCAAGCAATTGGAATGAGAATTGAATGCTAAAAGAACAGTAATTATATTCTTTTCATCTCAATCAGATATTGACTACAATTCTGGTTGAAACGCCTACCTGGTTCAAACAATGATTTTAAACAATATCATAAGTAATTTACAATATGAGTGACAATGTTGTATCTTATTTACAATCTCTCGCCTTCGGCTCGAGATTGTAAATAAGATACAACATTGCCACCCTTGGAGTTCTCAAAGAATTCTCTCAGAGATTTTACTTTAAAACCAGAGCAAAGGCAGGCTGTAAAAAATTTGCTTCGAGGAAAATATGTTTTGGCTATTTTGCCGACGGGCTTTGGCAATTTACTGGCAAGAAAAGCGTTGGAACAGGATGATACACATTCAGTGAGTGTCGTTGTGATTTCTCCCTTGAAGAGTACCATTTTGGACCAGATTGCAGAGATACAATCTCTTAACTGTTCTGCAGTTGAACTTTGCGAAAATATCGATGCCATTGTTAGTTCTCCTCCAGAGTTCATATACTCGATCACAGTACGTGCTCTACATCGAAGTGTTTCTGCAGTTGTCGTATGTATCCTATGTACCAAAAATGGTATTTGTTGGATTTTATTTTTTTTAAAAGATTATTATTACGATGGTGAAGCCAAAGGTCAAATCCTATGATTCGTTATTTTAAATGGATTAACAATGAGGCGGTATTCAAAAACCCATATAGTCTTCGGGCAGGCGGTCTTTCCCCCTTCTCCTCCCCAATCCCCTCTCCCTTCCCCTTCTCCTCCCCAATCCCCCTCCTCCTTCCTATTCCCCCTTCCCCTCCCCATTCCCACCCGGGGGGGTTGGGGGGGGGGGGGGGGGGGGGGGGGGTACTCCCTTTGTCCAAGTGGTAGGGGTGATCGGCGGTCGGTTTTGAAAACGACCCCAAAAGGTACGCATATTAAATTAAAAGAGCTCTTGAAGCCATGTTGATTTCAACCCCTAAAAGGTACGACATATATGACCATATATGGCGAAAAAGCGATTGTGCTGATATCGTTTAATCAGTGCCTGGACAATATCTTTCTTCTGTTCTTTCAGTTGACCCTAAAAGGTACGGACTCGTGTTACGTAACTGACTTTTGTGTCGGAACCCTAAAAGGTACACACAGGAAATATTTTCGACCCTAAAATGACCGCCGATCACCCCTACCACTTGGACAAAGGGAGTACCCGGGTTCACCTGAATGTTTGTTATCGACTTCAACACGTTTTTTTCTGAAAGAATACTTTTATAGCCTTTCGTTGGTCAGGATAAAGACTTTACAATTCAAACTGGTCATGTACGGCAGTAAATGCTGTGTCCATATATCCTCGCTAAAAGTAAAGGTGGAGACCATTTTGAAAATAAACATAGCGCGAGTACCACACAAGACACGCGTAAGAATGAGAATTGGCGATAGCCAATCAGAAGCTATTATCCCATAGCTCATATGAAACTCGCGCGCTGATTGGCTGAGAAGCAAACCGGATGAGAGGGTATTCAGCGTGGAATTGGGTGCTTTGCAAACCGGATGCGATGGGTATTTAGCGTGGAATTGCGAGATGAAAGCGAGGCTGTGGCTAAGATACGATATACGCGTACAAAGGATGGATTGAGAGTTGAGGTCAAATCAATATTTTAGCTTTGTTTGCTCTCATTTTTCATTTGTAAAATTCATTTTCATCGAAGTGAAATTAATGTCACAAACACAGAGTACTGAAAAATCTTTACGCTTTTTCAGTTGTACTTCAAGTGTCTTCTCAACTTAAGCTTAAATATAAACTGAACACGAAAGCAAAGCAAATCGTTTTGAATCTGGCTTTAGCATCTCTAGCACTAAATATAATCGATGTAAAGAAATCTATTAAAGCGAGATGAGAATCGATGTTTGAAAGAGAGACCACGAAGTACGACAGCAAATCATGGCGAACGACATTTTCAGACCGGCATAAAGCAACCACAATCTAATAGATTAAGCCAACAGATAAACAACAAAATCAGTCCAATTTAATTCAGCATTTACACCTAGCAAAATCTGTACCTGTAATCATACAAAACTGCAAATTTATCCCGTGTTCCAGTTGTGTTCTCTTTGCTTGTCAGTCGCCGATCGGCTGCCTTTTACTTTGAGCCTTGTGTACTTGTTTTGTACAAGTCATGTAGCTTCACTCACTGAATCAGAGCTATCGCCTCTGCATCTTTATCAATAAATATGGCTTTGAAAGAACTATTTTGCCTGAGAATCTTCAGCATTCAGTAAGGTAGTTAACAAATCCATCAATGTCCTGTGAAATGTTGAAGTTCACTAGATTCAACTTCTCATGCAAGCGGCACTCAGTTCTCTGATCGGATTGAAAGCAACAAGAAACGGTCAGTTGAGAAAATTTGAACGATTTAAGTCCGTATTTTCGTGTATTTCCAATTAACTTCTTTGTTAACTGAATAACATCAGAAAAGCATACTTACAGGTTTGACAAGACTGATTCATTGATTGTGAAAATTTGAACTGAACTTCGAGCCTGTCACTGATCACTTTTATTCTTTTTGGTTGTAAGTTTTCGTTAACTATGAACTGGTTATCCATATCTAAATCTATGGCTGTGTTTCTGTTGTAGATTGACCCTAAATCTAGACGTTAAAACGACTGAAGAAAACAACTTTTGTCTTCAAGTTCATGCAGATAAACTGATTTTAGTATTCAATTTTGCTTGATTCCTATTGGCTAGCGTAGCGAAAGACTGAACACTGCACTGGCTTTCTTTGTGACGCGCGATATAGCGACTCAAGATTGTCTAAAAACTATATATTTTTCAAAACAAAGAGAACGCTATGGGATTCAAGGAAAATTCATTGGCTCGACCACAGGCAGCCCAACCATTGTTTCTGAGGCTATTTATAATTAATAAAAAAATATTTTGTATGCGCGCGTCTTTTTTTGCTGGGTTTCCTGTGGTAGAGCGCGCGCGCGATACGTATTATATTGGGTTCCCTGTGCATAGAAATGTATAATGTTGGGCTTCCTGTGTGCACTCTTCAGTTAATCTCTATACACTGAAAGAGCTACAATCAAGGGAGCACGGCAGAAACTGGGCTGCCTGTGGTTATGACGCGTTTTGCGGTTATTGCGCGCGGGCTCATCAGTAAATTGGGATTCCTGTGGCGAATATTGACGTTTTTGAGGTTTTCCACAATAAGATAGCGCGGGCTCATCAATACTAAGAAAATACTTAAAACGTAACATCACTAATAAAATGACGGGGAGTGAAACTTGTAAGACCCTTTCGACAATCCGCGTCAGATTGCTAGGAACATCACTGTTGCTAGGAACAGCCGATCACAGCCCGGGTTTCGTACGGAGAAAAACATGGAGGGCGACGGTTTTACGAACAGTTTCGTAGGGAGATGCCGATGGTGATCCACCCTTGTAAGGTCTGTAAGTGTAAGTGAAAAATACAATTTCTGCATATTTTTTGCTTGACTTTTATCATTTGTTTGTTATAATGTTCAGTTTAGCGTAGAGGCGAAAAAATGCCTTACCGGCTTACGAAATGAGTTTATTGTTTCATCAAGCGTAAAAAGACTCAGAAAAATACTGAGTTTATTGTTGTTGTTGATGGTGCTTGCCTACAAAAGTACCGGGAAAAGTACTAAAGGACTTATCTTGCTGTTTTACAGACTTAATACGATCCTTGTTTTCATTTTCCTGAGAAAACATCACGTCTGTAGACGAAACATACGTATGTGCACGCTTTTCATTGTAATAAACTAGGCCTCAGTCCAGCGAAAGTGATTATCTTTGGACGCCTCGTAGTGAAAGCTCAAGTATCCTTCATGTATTTAAGGACGTTCGCGGGCAAAAAAACTAAACATGTTTTTTCCCTGAAACTTCGTATGGTGAAATAAGATCATTATAGAAGCTAAATGAGCAAATAAAAAATGGGGGTCACCGACTTCGCTATGGAGCCAGATTTTTTCAAAGTATACCCTTTTTCTAATCGAAAATTACGTGCGTTCAATCCACGGAAAGTCGAGAATGACAGGAATTTTTTGGTAGAAAAACTAAACGGATTGCTAAAATTTTCTTCAAATGGCTATC
This sequence comes from Actinostola sp. cb2023, assembly GCA_033675265.1. Lineage (NCBI taxonomy): Eukaryota > Metazoa > Cnidaria > Anthozoa > Actiniaria > Actinostolidae > Actinostola > Actinostola sp. cb2023. The sequence goes on from JAUJYZ010000548.1 coordinate 168,579, forward strand.
TAAGAGTTTATAGAATAAAATTATGTACAAAGATTTGTGAATATGTAGAAACAACCTGTAGTTTTTGGCTCATGTTTACAGTCACCACGTAGCCATCGACGACTCTTTCGCGTGAAGGTAGGTTGAAGTTTTCATCTAAATTCGTGTTTTTATCAAAATCTAAACATGTTTTTTTCTTTAAATTTGGTACATGGGGAGCTTTAATGATTCTTTGTAAAATCACAAAATAAAAAGTGGGGGTCACCGGTATCGTTCTCGAGATATTAGCCGATGAAAATCGTCTACGTAACATGCGTGACTGGCTGCCATCTTGGACGTGAGGAAAGAGGACTGGACCGAGATGATTCGAACCTTGATTTTATGCGCAGAAAAGATGCGCGTGAACAATGCGCGCGAACGTCCTTAATTGCACTTTATTTTTATTTTTTTTGTACAGTGTGACACCGTCCGTTGATGTGGGTCGCCGCATGCAAGTCCAGTTGATGCTGTCAGGAAACACTTTCGACCTTTCTCTCCAGTTTCCTCATTTATGATTTGCCAGTTCGGATGTAACGCAGGCTAGATTTGCCTTAATAAAAATGTTTTTCCTACTCCTGCCTTTCTCAAAATGACAATGCTGTACCCTTCTGTAACTGCTGAAAGTACATTTAACTGTTCAAAAGACAACATGATTCAAAACAAACGCAAAATCAAAAGGGAAACTGATGTCGCGTACGGAAAATTTATTTCAGAAATTTTCAATGTTTTGCTGAATAGACTCTCAAGGGAGGGGAGGGAGAGTAATGTTTTGATAGCTGTCATCGATTAACTGCTGACCAAAAGTAACGTTACGAGCATGTTACAAAGGATTTCCATGATTCTCTTCTCTGATTGGCTGAGAATCGATCACATGATCTTAGTTTCACTCCCCGTCACTTTATATAGGCAGCCATCGGCAGCCATATTTATTCAGTATTGATGAGCCCACGCTATCTTATTGTGGAAAACCGCAAAAACGTCAACATCAGCCACAGGAATCCCAATATACTGATGAGCCCGCGCGCGCAATAACCAAAAACCGTAAAACGCGTCATTACCACAGGCAGCCCAGTTTCTGCCGTGCTCCCTTGCTACAATGTGTATATTGAAACAAGGTGTGAAACTGATGGCGTATCATGGCCTGATGTGCGCCGCTCTTTTCTGGTGCACTTTTCCGTGAACCGAAGAGCCGAAGTCGTCGTACGGTACAGGCCCGTGGGGGGTACCCAGGGTGAAGTCGCTGAAGTTTTGAAAAATGGCGGAGAAGTTGATGAAACAAAACATGATTTTTTCGGTGTAAACGTTTGGATTCTATTCTTGATACATGGTAAGTTTAGAAGTTCACAATTCATGTCAACTTTAAGTAACTTTAGAAGAAATTCGACGGTTTTAAAGTAGTCCTTTTTCATTTTGAATGGTGGAGAATTGTATGTTGTGCTCGATACACGACAGTTTTGTTGAAAAGTAAGCTGAACTAAATATATTTTCTGAAGTATTTTCTTGAGGTTTCAGTAGTTTTTGTTCTAATTGTTCTCTATTAAAAGACAAAAAAGGACTTGCCTATACTATGGCAGAAGGGCTGCTTCAGTTATTTTTCATAAATTATGACCGAGCTATTTGACAAGTGTACATTAGTTGTCAGTGAAATACACTTCAATCAAGTTCAACAAAGAACCTAGTACTTTATCTGTTTAAACATTATGACTCTCTCATCTACGTTATTTTGTACTTCAGTTCTTACAGTACTTCTTAAAACACAAGTCGGAACACCAACACAGCATAAACCATCTGAAGCAAAAATATACTGAGACGAACTCAAATTCACTGACATCGAAGGAGAAATGAATTCGTGAAGCAGTTGAAGCTGCCGTGAACTAAAATATTTATAACAGTTGTTAATTATTGTCATTGAAATAGCACAACACATTTAGCAAATACTATCATCTGAGAGAAACACAGAGTAATTTTAAATACGGTTCACGGAAGAACTAAGCTTATCACACTCCGATGTTTGTTATTCATCGACAACTTCGTCGATTGTGGTTACAGGCTTAGAATTTATTAATTTCGTATTTTTGAATACGAAATAATATCCATAGTAGTACTGATCAATATAGTGAATGAATTGTACAGAAAGAACGGCAAAACAGTATGTAAAAAGCTAGTCAACTTATTTTAACCATGGATCATGTTTTAACTGATTGTTGAAATAAATACGTTTGTTTGTCATTTTGTTTACAAGTATTGATAGCAAAAATGTGTTATGCAGTACTAAATATTGAGACTATTCTGCATTTATAAAACACATTGCCTCAATTTTAAAGCATTTTAATCGATAAAAATCAAAACACAATACAAATACTTTATAAAAGTCAAAACAGATGTGGCGAGGTAGACTGACTGTAGTCTAGTTTTACGTTAAATAGAGCTCGCGCACTCTGATCACGTTTCTGAAATTCAACAGTTTGATGGCGAAAGTTTTACTGTTAAGTTTTTAGTCAATTGTTGAGTTCGTCGTCAAGTTTGGTCGTTGTTTGTTTTCCCTCTTCAAAGTTTTCAGTTCATTTATCAAGGATTCTTAAGAAGCGAAATTGGTATGTAAACGTGTAATATACAATACTAAAATATATTGAATATGCTTGTTCGCAAAATACATGTAAGTCGAAACAAACGTAACTGATTTGTACTGGTTTGCTTTATGCAACCGGTGTTGTTGTTTACAAGTGATATGCTTCAATAGTTATCAGGTTCAGAACATTGTATGAAACATTATGTTAGATTCTTGACAACAAGTTGTTATTGTTTAGCGTGTTCATGAAACGCTAAGTAGTTGAACTGAACTGTGTTTTCAGCGTAATGCTAGTTACTTATAGGTTGATCACTGTACTATCGATCTAAAGTTCTGCTAGTTTTGTTGTCAGAAGTACTTATAAGTTCTAACCTTTTGTAAATCAACGTAAGATCAATAACTAATTAATGTTTTTACTTATTGGTCGTAGTTCTCGTCGTTTTTGTGGAGATAAAATCATATCAAGTCTCACTGTCTTTGTTGTCATTATGGTCCCGGGTATGGTTCACTTGGTCACACAGAAAACAAATAAAGTATGTTGTAGATGTTTTGACTTATGTTTAGTGAAAATATAAATATTAAAACTTGCAAAAATGAGCGCAATTCAGATTTGCCGAGCGCTGGCCGATGTCCTCTCGAAGGTAAAATCCGAATGTTTCACGGAAAAGTGCACCAGAAAAGTGCGGCGCACATCAGGCCATGAGGCGCAAAATGTCAAAATTACAGTTTCTCAGCGTACGGTGAAGTTACACGACTGACACTTATGAAGTGTTTAGAGAATACAGTCAAGTTTAGTTATCCGAAGAAAAATTAAATTTTCACGGCATATTGAAAAAAAATAGGAGCAAAAACGTAATTGTCACGTGACCGAGTTTCATACCTTGTCTCAATATACACATGTACTGCGGGACGCGCGGGATGCACACAGGAAGCCCAACATATAAGTTACTCAACACAGGGAACCCAATAATAATACGTATCGCGCGCGCGCGTTCTAAACCACAGGAAACCCATCAAAAAAGACGCGCGCATGCAAATATATTTTATTAATAATTATAATTAGCCTCAGAAACAATGGTTGGGCTGCCTGTGGCTCGACTCGTGAATTCCACGTGGAATTCACTCGAAAAGGCGATATCGCACTCGTCGCTTCGCGACTTGTGCGATATCGCCTTTTCTCGTGAATTCAACGTGGAATTCCCTCGTCAGCCAATGAATTTACCTATAGATATATATAATCGTGCTATACTATGCTGGGGGTCCAGAACAAGGAATCCTGCACTGATTCGCAGACTGATTATACCGTGGATGCGAGCGCAGGCTAGTGTATTGTTGAGCAGGAGCGAAAACTGCGACTTATGGAATCACCTAAATTATTCTGGAGGGATTGATGTGCAATTGGCCCCCCTAGCAAGGCGAAAAAGATACCAAAAAGTACTGAGAACTGTACTATTTGCTGCGAGCCGCCAGGCGAGCAGCGAAACTAATCTTTACGGAGTTCCTGTGTCATGTGTGGTCGTGTGGGATCTGGGCACTTATGTGGATGCAACGAGAATCTCGACTGCATTTCACGGAGTGGGTTTGTGGTTGTGGAGATGATTTTTGTGAGCCACGGTACTTTTGATCAGCGCACACTCACAACACGTTCAATCGATTTTAATATTGAGTATCGTTTATTTTTCGCTGATTCAAGCCAGGAAAGTGTTCGTTTTCTACAAATCCATGATGTCAAATGCAACTTTATTCATTGCTGGAAGCATTCATCGGGGTCATGAACAATTTAGTGACATTTCAAGGGGAAGACCATGTTCTTTTATGAGTTTTCAGCGCTGTTGTGTGCTCAGTCACGTCCAGTTCCACAATGAAGTACATCAGTAAGCTTAAGTTACTTCTACAGTCGATCAGAGTTGACCGAAGAAGACAGCATGTACTTGAATGCTTTTGAAAGACACAGTTAGTATCCCAGATGCTGTCGCTGACCTATCTACCTGATCGAGCTCGTTGGTCTTCGTCAAACCAATCCGGCCCATGCCATTGCCATTGAGGCAACTCAGTACTGAATCAAATAGACCTTTCCAAGGTTATTTCCGCCATCTTGCAGGGGGCGCAAAAACATTGGGACGAGCGCGCGGCCAAACACATTCCAACATGGCGGACGGGTAAACATGCCAAACCACGCTCGTTGTGTTGTAGGTTTTTGCGACAACGACAAACGTTATCCAGATTTACAAGTGGTCAGATCTCATGTCAAAGACTTAAAGTTTCATAAATGGCCAAAAGATCCCAAGCTTGCAGAGGTGTGGACGAAGCAAATAGTGACCCGTTCGATCCCGCACCAGGTGCGAAGGGAAGTTTCGTTTGCTCCAATCACTTTCCTGAGGGAAAACGAACTCCAAGCCAGCCTGCAACGGATTATCCATCCATTTTTTTAACGAGGGCAGACTTTCTTCAAAAACCTTCGCCCAAGAAACGTAAAACAAGGGACAGTTTATCGCTGCAAAAAGAAACTATATCACATACAAGTGACGACGAAGATTGTTGTGATGACGACGATTCGGATGCCGACGACGAAGGTATGGATCTTGATTTCAGGGTCATGATGCGCTTTGAACAGTTGACGAGAGAGTCAGATGTCAGAACTTTTACAGGTCTGCCTTCTACTCAAGCTTTTAAGTGCTTATTTGAGTACTTAATGCCGAAAGCACAACATATGCAGTACTGGCGAGGAGATAAACAAACAACAAGAGAAGCGCCTAATGATCGAGGTGTGCCTGACTTAGCTGGCGTCAAGACTGACAAGAGTCGCCCTGGGCCAGGTCGAAAGCTGGACTTAGCGCAAGAGTTATTACTGACATTGATGAAGTTGAAACTCGCCCTCCTTACAGATGATTTGGCCTTTAGATTTATGGTTTGCTCGACAACTGTGAGTAGCATATTTATCACATGGATTAAACTGATGTCAAAGGAGCTGTCAGTATTAATCATTTGGCCAAGCCGACAACAGATTAAGAAGACATTGCCAGCATGCTTCAAAAGACTGTATCCTAAGGTTAGATGCATTATTGACTGCTTCGAATGTTTCACAGAAACACCGAGTGGACTTGACCTTGCTGCCAGTCTGTGGAGTGAATATAAACACCACTACACCTGTAAAGTACTGGTAGCAATAACACCAGTAGGTGCTATCTCTTATGTATCCCCGAGCTATGGAGGAAGAGCCTCAGATGTATTTATTGTCAGGGATAGTGGTTTTTTGAATCTGATAGAGCCCTATGATGAGGTAATGGCGGATAGAGGATTTAAAATCAAGGAAGACTTGATGATGTCAATGGCAACACTATGCATCCCACCCAGCTGTGCTGCCTCTATGCAAATGCTACCCTCTGATGTAAGGAAGACATCTAACATTGCTAATGTCAGGATATATGTAGAACAAGCGATTGGACGACTTCGAGTGTTCCGTATCCTGAAGAATGAGCTATCCATAATTCTACTCGCTCTAGTTGATGACATTGTTCGTGTTTGTTGTGCATTGTGTAATCTTCTCCCACCTCTTTGTGAATAGTTCCAATTAACTTACAAGTGGGTAGACTTTAATTCAGAACAAAACAGTACATTAAAAAAATATATACAAGTTTATATTTATGTAATGCAGGGGTTTCAACAACTGCCAGCTATCTTACTGTAAGGCTAAATAAAATCAGTAGTAATAATATTATTTATAGCAAGTGCTGAAGAGTAAATCATGAAAAAGCTAGGAAAAAGTACTTGGTCTCCAACACAACATGATGACCATCGGTCAACAAAAAAGTTATTGAAACCCCTGATAATGTACATTACATGTATATGTTGAAGCTATATTTTTTTAACCTTGGCAATTTTTCTCCCAATTTATTGTTCTTTATTCAAATATATTATATTGTTGACTTGAAACAATAAATTATCGAAAAAAATTACCAAGTAAAAAAATTAACTACAACATACTGTATATAAGATGTATAAAATAGCTTGTATTCTGAACATAACATTTGGGTGTAGTACTTGTGAGTGCGCTTTAATCTGGGTTTGCCTTCATAATCTTCTAAAAACTCCACACGCCTGTATGTTTTGTGCAGGTGTAAGTTCTCAGTTAGTAATATTACCAATGTTATGTTCAGAACACAAGCAATATTATTATTATTATATTTATTTATTTACATGTATACATTGTTCCAGTTTATATAATACAAACATAAAGTGTTCATTTTATTCTGAACGGTTAGGCAGATTTCTTAAGCCAGTAGAGCAGTGGTTACACACCAAGTGAGCTGAACTTGTGATGTCTTCATGATTACTGCACCATGCATGGATAGCTTTCTTGCAAACTGTGCAGATGTGCTCGTTACCCACAGGGATACCTTCAAGTAGGCATACTCTACATAATTTGTCTGTTATACCACTAGTGGTAGGTACATCATCACAACTGTCATCACTGTCACATACACTGTCAATATCTGCAGCATCAACAATACAACTGATGCATAACCATGACATCAATGAATCAGCAGAGTCCTGTGTAATGTCTGCACAGGGAAGGTGCCACCAAGTATTGCAGGTATCACAACAGACACTGTTTTCTACCACTGGATTAGTGATTTCTGGTTCCTCTAGGATGACTTTGTTGCATTTTGGACATTGATATATATCTCTGTATCCTAACAAGCAAGGTAACACATATGCCTTGTAGAATAAAGTTATATTGTTCACCACAAGTGTGCAAAATTCCCTGTCAAATTCTACCCTTTCATAGAGTGGCTTGTGTGTCCTTGAGTCCATACAATAAAATATCCATGGTCAACACCACTTGTCCACATTTGTGCTTGCATTTGGGTGTAGTACTTGTGAGTGCGCTTTAATCTGGGTTTGCCTTCGTAATCTTCTAAAAACTCCACACGCCTGTATGTTTCGTGCAGGTGTAAGTTCTCAGTTCGAACAGAATATGGGCATTTAACTTCAATGGTTGCTGGGGTACAACAACCACAAACAAATAAACCATCAGGAGAGGCAGCAAGGTTAGGGTAGTCAGCTTTAATGAACAAACCACATTGCTTGAATCCTTCCAATCCATTTTGGTGCTGAGAAGCCACATCAGACATGAAGCTTTTGATTCCATCTTTCTCGTGCTGAACTCCCCATTTTATTTGTGGTAAATGAGAAATATCGTCACCTTTGTTTAAGACATTGAAGACCAATGGAGTATACAGCTGCTTTCTTGCACGTTTTCCTTTACCTTTCAATATTGATTCTGCTTTAGTGTGATATTGGTGGAAATTAGAGGCAGTGACTCGACCCATTCGCTGTTCTTGCCAAGCTGAATTTGAGTTTTGTCCTCTGGTTTCCACTTCAATCCTTCTGACTTCTTCAGTTGTCATTTGACAGTGTTCTAGGAACATAGGAGCAGTTTGTTCAATGGATTTGTCTTTGACACAGTCAGAGGACATGAAATTCAGAGCCTTTATTGTTAGTGGTTGAGGCAAACCGTCATCTCTGCCATGCTCAATGGAATACAGAACGCAAGCAGATGGAAGACATTCTTTAATTCCATTCAACAGAGAAGATACTCTCTCATTGGTGAGAACTCTGTCGTCTGGCTTTCTTGGATCAAACTCTTTTCTTAAAGTTTGATCCATATCAGGATTACGATTTGTGTTTTTTCTTGTTTTCTTGTGTTTACGAAAAATCATACATCGTAGCTGCCTTGGAAAAACCTCCTTTCTAACCTGAGTTTCAGGCCCAAAGGGGGATAGGAGGGGGAGAGGAGGACTGGGGCGGGAGAAAGGGGAAAAGGTGGGCCTGACACCAATCCTACACAGGAGTTGTGTTGTTCGCCCGTATTTTGGGCGAAACGCTGATTGGACGAAGAACAAAAGGTTATAACCGGAAGTCAAATATCACTTCAGTCTGTTGTGTTGTGTTGAGACAGCCATCTTGAATTTTCGAACAGCTTACAGTTTTTATGTGTTTTTATCTAATCTCGCGTCCAACATGAGTCAAAATATTACTAAAGACGAATTTGAGAGAGGTTTAATTATTTCTTTAGAAGATTTTCCTGGAATCTCCGTTAAAGAAGAACAAAAAGCGTGTTTGGAAAGTTTGGTAGTCGACAAGAAAGACGTGCTGGGAATTCTACCAACCGGCTTTGGGAAAAGCTTGATATACCAGCTTCTCCCAAGAATCTTCTCCAACTGTTGGAAAAACAAGTTCGGCGTTGGAAAAACCTTTAAGGTCATTGTCGTTAGCCCGCTTGAACTTATCAGAAAGCAACAAGTATCGAGGCTCAACGACAAAGGAATCAAGGCTGCATCGCTTGAATCGTTTGAAGAACAAGATTTCGATGACCTTGAAATTGTTTTCGGTAGTGCAGAGCACTGGCTTTCTAATAAGTGGAGAAAGGAACTTACAACGGGACGACTAAGAGATGCTGAAATACTGGTGGTAGACGAAGCACACACAGTTGAAACATGGTAAGCTACAATGTAAATACTATTATAACCCGATAACAACAACAACTTTATTGTGCTCACTTATAAATTACGAGTTTCAGGTTAGAAAAAGTACTAAATATCACACCTATTTGTTTAATATCTAGACCACAATTCTTCACATATAACTTAAGTTGTGTTGTAATTTCTTTATACCTATTTACATATGTTATAGGGGAACAGGAAAAAAGGGGAGAGCAGCATTCCGTCAGGCATTTGGCCAGATGAGGGACCTTCGTTCTTTCTTGAACAACAAGCCATTGTTAGCACTCACTGCCACTGCTGACCTGAAAATGAGGAATGATCTGTGCAAATGCCTTGCAATGAAAAATTTAAAAGAGGTGGTGATCAGCCCTAATAAAGACAATATCAGATTTAGTGTTGTCCAAGCAGATAAAAGTCTTTCGTGTTTTGACTGGCTTGTGTCATTGTTGGAAACTCACAAGGAAAACAGCCCATTCACAATCATATTCTGTCATACAGTAAGTGACATAGTTCTTGTACTGGAAACCTTGCTAATGAAACTTGGTGACAGTGCTTATACAAACATTCCAGCTCCTGCACCTGAGAGGTGCCTTATTGCCGTATATTATTCAGCAACACCTGCCTCTATGAAGGAGAGAGTATGCAATTCTTTTGGGAAAAAACAGGGTGCTGCAAGAGTGGTTATAGCATCCACATCCTTAAGTATGGGGGTTGATTTCCCATCTGTAAGCTATGTTCTTCACTTTGGTCCTGGGCGATCCCTGACTGAACACTTGCAGCAAGCTGGAAGGGCTGGTAGGGATTCCAGTCCTGCACATAACATTATCATGTATCAAGGAAAACACTTGAGTCAATGTGAACAGTCAGTTCGAGATGTCATCAAAAAGGATGATTGTATCAGAAATTTGCTGTTAAAAGACTTTGTTGGTGGAAGTGTTCAACCAATACTACCCCTTCACAAGTGTTGCAGTAGATGTCATGTAAAATGTAGTTGCAGTGATGGAGAGTGTTCAGAAGCAATCCCCAACTTTGATAAAAGTCACGTGTCTCCTGTTTGTTCAAGTGGTGTTGGAAGAGTTGCAAGTGAAGAAGACAAAGACTGTCTCAGGGAAGCATTGATTGAGGTACAGTTGTCACTTGGTACACAGTCTCAACCATCTTTCTTTGATAACACTGCTGTTATTACACATGGATTCTCATTGAGTGTTATCAATGCTTTAGTTGATAACTGTGACTGTATTTTTAGTGTTTCTGACTTAATGGATTGTGGACTAATCTCATCTTTAAAATTAGCAATAATTGTTTTGGAGATTTTCAATGAAATCTTTGAAGACATTGAAATCAACGAGAGCCTTTATGCTTTTCTATCAACTCCTTTAATTGATGAAGTCATTTCCATTGCTGAGCCATTACAAGGGGAAAGTGATACTGACAATGACTTCTTTTAAAGATCTTATAAGTAAAGATTGTGGAACAAATTGAATAATCAGTGATAAAATACATGTATGGTGTGTTGAAACATATTTTATCACTGATTTTTGTCATTCAAACTAATCGAGATTTCACAACAGTCATCTTGTGGGAGAGGAACAATGAAACAATCTCATGAGAGAAGACTTCCTTTCCATGAGGAATTAAATTATATTGTTTTGTTATTGTTTTTCTTCACAAGATAGTACACATTTTCAAAAACATTGTCTTATTACAAAATACAGTAAAATGGAATGAATTAGAGAAACAATGAACCAGTTCCGCGTGATTGAATTTCTTTTGTTTCACCATTATTTCCTTTTTACTATTTTGTAAATGGACGTTTTTGAAAACAGGTGTAAATATAATTTGAATGAAACTTGAAAGTACAATGTAGTTACTGTGTTTTATATTTTTTTAAAGAAAACAAACAAAATAAATTTATTGGGAGGATTACTGTAGCATCAACAACAAGTGTAGTCCAGAAATATTTTATTGCAAAATACACTGTAGTTTATGCAATGTAGTCAATATATGTATACAGCATATTTTCTACATAAAATATAGGTAGCCAAATGTGTTTTACAAAGTTTTATTAATTCATTTTCATGATACGGACTGTGCTACACACAATGTACAGTTTATGAAGAATGTTAGTATTTAAATATACTGTATGTGTTTCTTTTCAATACAGATTGATACGTCTATCATTGATTGTTTGGAGTTTCATAAACTCCTTTCCATTGCTTAAGATGCCTGTGTGTCCAGCTGAAAAAGTTTCTGTAATCTATATCTAAAATATTAGATTTAAAAATTTCGAAAAGAAGGATAGCCTCTGTTTGGGACATAATTGAAGACATTCCCTTCTAGTAAATCAGTTACAATTGATGCAACTGTTTCTGAACAGTTTCTGTTTCCATGATAGCCACGTTTGTAGCTTTTGTTACAGTCTGTATAAATGGCATTCATAACTTCATTAAGGACAGTAATACTTCTAGCACTGCGCTGTGCTGCTGCCTCAGTTAGTTTTCCACCCATTGTTTTCAATAGCTTCTTGAGATCTAAATTTAAATGTTCCATGTGGAGATCAAGTGGTATATTTCCTCCCCTTGTTCCCTTTTTATTCAAAAAACGATTATGTATCATTATGAAAGCCTGGTGTTTGGGTAAAATGGCATAGATATTAGCAAAAAAAATGTAGTAATAAGAAGGCATATTTAGTATGATGGAACTTATATTCAAATAATAAAATCAACTTATAACATCGCACAAGTCTATTGCCATCACCCTCTTTTATAGCATCAATTAAATTGTAAAAAAGCAGTCCACACTGGAGTCTTGCATTATGGTAATTAAAAATTTTATCATCCTTCTTCTCTTCCTTGTCCTCTGAATCAGCTGTTGACGTTTCTTCCTGTTTGTGCTTCACTTTTTCATGCCTGTTTTATGTAACAAAGTTGTATCAAAGTGTAATCATAGTTTTCAAAGTAGTTTATGTTGTACTAACATACTGTTAGTCCAAATTCTTTCCAAATAAAAATAGAGTTGTCATAACTTTTACCTGTTGCGTGTTGCATAAGTGGCGTAAACAAGATGACAGCTATTGTTTCTGCATTTGTAGGAACCAAAACTGTCCCTATCTTTATCACCTCCATCATCCACTTGTAGTAGAGGGTGATGTGATATTTCATGTCTAAAATCAAAATACATGTAGGTACATGTAGATTGATTTTTCAAATTTAATTCCTACTTTTTGAAAACTTAGGTCGAGGAAGAGGGATAAGTTTTATTTTGTTTGTCCTACTTAAAAATACTACATATTTATAGCTATATGTATAGATAATAAATTTTCATACAGTCACTATGAAGCTAGTTACCTTACTCTTTTGGATTGTAGAGGGAAAACAGATTCACATCCATCACTGCGACACACAAAGCCATTCTTGTGAAGTACATCCAATTGAATCACCCTGTTTGGTAGGTCACTTGCTTTCATTACATGGGCAAGGAATATGGCAACCTCACCAGAAAGCCATGCTTTCTTTTGTTCTGAACTCCAGAATTGTGCTTCTATGGGAATTGGTCTTTCATGTGGAGTATCTAGTACAAAAACAATAATAATTTAAAATGGCAAAGCATGCATGATAGTTTCTATAGTTTCCCAAATTGATGTTCAATATAAATGTAGGTGCCTTCAATGCTGGCCATTCCACTAAAGACCATCCAAGAACCAATTATGTGAGCCTCTGTTTCTCTATCAAAAAATTCCTTATAAGCATTATAGTCCTTATCGGGCCCCTTCTTTGAATTGAGTTTTCCAGTCCTGTTCATGGAGGCATAGCTGGTACCACGTTCAGCAGCAGAATCTTCTTTAACAAATAGCTTGAAAAATATCTGTTTTGAAGAAGGTGGACAAATGTTAATACTGTTTAATAATAATTGAAGGGGTCCCTGCAAGGACAAAGTAAGTGACTTGTGATCAAAACCCAAATTCTCCTTGGAAATTCATAGAATCTCAAGGAGAATTTAGATTTTGATCACAAGTCACTTACTCCTTTTTTGCAGGGAGCCCTTCAATTATTGGCATATTACTCATGCTTTGATTGGTCAAGGCTGTGGGATATTAACAAATAGAAGATGGCTTTCTACATTCTATACAAAAATGATGCACGCCTGAGCTCTTGAAATGCTAGCAAGTGGATGCACGAGCGTCTGTACTCTTATGGATGCACAGAAGACGTCAAAATGTGATGAAAACAACAGTCACCCCACTCAACTCTCACCACATATTGACGGCTTCTGTGCATTGATAATAGTACAGAGTGACATATATTGAAAAATAGGATCTATTTGTTTAATAATGCTAATCTCAATACCCTAATAATAGTATATACATTAACCTGAATTTCAGGCCCAGAGAAGGGGGAGGCTAATACCCACTATATACAACCTTAATTGCAGGGTCAGTAAGATTATTAAGTTACTTCTTTATTTAAAAATTACACTGTATATACTTCCCATGAGTAAGTTTTTCCCAAGATGCCAGTCAGCAAATGATGTAAGAATCCCATCAATCTTTTCATATGGTGTATCAGCCAAGGTGTTGGCAATCTGAGCATTCCTTGCTCTTTCTTCAGTAAGCTGGTCACCATCAAGAATGACTTGCTCAAGTATATCCCTATTTTCTGTAGTTGGTACAAATTGTTCTTGAATACTTTCAAGGATATGTGCCATTTCTGCTGCTTTGTTGGAGTTATGGAACTCAAGGCCTAGCGAGCACTGCGATTGAATACGAAATAGTGTCAGATTGATTCACAGTGAAACAAGATTATTTATATCTATCATAATAATTATTAATAATGACTTTATGTATGTGTCATGGTTTATTAATGTTCCACTAGTTTAAATTATTGTTCTGAAGTTTTAAAACCTGAATTTCAGGTCCAAAGGGAGAGGAGGAGGGGAAAAGTCCCCTTCCCCCTTCCCTTTTTCCCTCTTCCTCCCCCTTTCCCCTCCCCATTTTGAACATGAAGCTAGGTTTATATAGGTACAGATATTACCACTTCAGATCTTTGGACCATTTCAGCTGAATACTCATGAGGTATGTGTCGTGCAACTGTACCAGTAAACAACTTGTAAACGGGCATGTAGTCTACAATTACTCTTGGTATCAGGACTTTCAAATCTTCGATGAAATTCTCATGGACTTCTTGTGTTGGAAGGAATTCTTGCATTTCAAGGTCATCCAAGGATTTTTGTGGATTTTCAGAAATAGTGGTATTCTCGTGACCATCTGATACTCTATCTTTCACGCCATACATATTAAACCAGTGAATAGATTTGTTGGTGTGTTTCTGGCTTTGGATTCTAGCAGTAAGTTCTAAATCAACATTATCACCAACGATTCTGTGGAAAAAAGAAATTATTTCACACAGAATCAAAAGGAAATGTATTTCACAAAATGTGAAAATAATTTATTGTTTCAAAACCCCTCCCTTTCCACTAAGGTGCGGGATTGCAGAATGATTATGCAAATTAAGGAAATTAACAATGGAGATAGGGAAAGGGAGAGTGAGGTGTGGGATCATGGAAAAATTATGCAAGCTCAGTCAAAGTGTTAGAAAACGACGAACGTTGCAGTCCCCTTAACACAGCCTGCAAAAAAATTAATAATAATAATAATAATAGAATGCAAGTTAGGATTCCATCACTATCACTTTAATCATTGTTTTTACCTGTATCTTGGAAGTTTGCTGTTGTTCAAAGTTGCAATTACTCCCAGAATATCATCATCCACAAGATTAGTGTCGTTTGGAAGGAGTAAACAACATTTTGCATAGGACTCATCATCATGGCATTTGTATCCTGAGATTGTTTCTGAAGAGAAGTCAACAGAACAGATGTCCATGGAATCATCTCCTTGTTTTGCAACTTGACATTTTAAAACTTCTTCCAAGAGTTTCACAGCTCTCCTATTTAATTCAATTTCTTCTTTCCACTTCATTATGTCCTTATCGAAATAACCAGCTGCAGCCTCAAGTTGTCTTCGAATTGTATTAGGATGGCAAGAAAGTCCAAGTCTATGAAATACATCCATGATCTCCGTTTTGCAACTGCCAGCAATGAGCAATGTGTTTATTCGGTACAGGAAATTTGAGCGAGGCATCCATGTATTCATAAATGAAGATAACATTAAGGCCTGTTTGTTTTGCACAAACCTAACTGCCTGTGATTTGACAGATCCTTTGACAATTTGGAACAATACAGGCAAGTTCACTTCGGCATCTTCTAACATATTTTCTGCATTGTACTGGCTAAGACTTAAAGGATCCCCATTGTATTTTGCAGTTGAAGGACCTTCGCTATAAGTTTTTAATTCTCCTTTTACTAATTTAGCTACCTCCTTAACAAGTTCTTGTCTGAACGGGGGAAATTTCAGTGCTGCATATGCTGCTTGGTGGTAGTTTTCTTTACACAAACTTTTCACCATAATGTTTTCGAACTTATCTTCACAGCTGCGCTCTAACACTCTAGATGAGGCGGGATAACCTACGAAGATCTGGAAATCAATGAATACACATGTCATATAATAAGTAATGGTAAACTTCCATAAACCTACGCATATACCGATATGTACAGTCTAAGTTACAAATATCAGCCGTGCAATAATAGAAGTTTATTGTAGAACAGCGTTAAAATATTATTTCAGTTAACAATCTACGTTACAATTGAAAGTTTTAAGTTTTAAGCTTAAGCTTATATTACCTTTACCAGCGTTGTTGGAGATGGTTCATTTGACATTCCATCTCGTTCAGAACAGACAACGGCTTCAGGAAGGTTCATTAAACTTGATATATGGTCTTCGATGTCATTGTATTCCATATGGTTATTAACTTGATTATAGAAAAGTTGTTTCTTGGAACACGGAGTTTTTTCGTTATTCACTGCGGTTTGCTTCGATCGCTTTGATGTTGGCGTTATTCCTGTTGCACCTGTTGGAGTCCTTACAGATACAGATCGCTTGCTAGCTGCGGTATTCTTTTCAGGAGTCGACTTATCGGGATTTGATGACTTCGAAAGTGTAGTTTTGATCTCTGAATACAGTTTATAACAACTGAAAATTTTCCTTGAACATTTTTTGCAAACGACACCACTTTGGTCTTCGCGCTTCAAAACAATTCCAACATCTCGCAATAACTCAGACAGAATTATTGGTCGACTCAACGAACCACCAAACTCTTTGTTCGACGTAGGACCAAAAAGTGGAGTAGAAGAAGTTTTAGATCCATATTTTTCTTTACAAAAATCGCAAATCCTAGTTGCCGCCATTTCACGTGCTTTTTGAAAACAACAACACACTGCTTGGCGCCATATCTCTGTCACACGTCAATCAGTCAAACCGGAAGAAATTGTGATTGGCTAATATTGTGGGGGAACTTCACGAACGTCATAAGGGGCGGAACAGGTTCTGTATAGCATTGGTGTCAGGCTCACCTTTTCCCCTTCCTTTTCCTTTCCCCTCCTCCTTCCTTTTCCTTTCCCTTTGAGCCTGAAACTCAGGTTACCTCCTTTCTGGTACCTATATTCCAACCTTGAGGCACACTAGTACAAGCAGGGTCAACATAGTCTTTCTTAAAAGCATAATTGACCTTATAAAGTAGTGCAATGACATGGTTGCAAACTTCCCCAGTTCCAGCAGTGCATGTACACCATGATGTTATAATTCTACACTGTTTTTTGGGGCCTTCGGTGCAAACCCAGACTTGATGAGGGTCATCTCGAAGTCTTTGCGAAGGACAAACATTTCCTTTCAAAAAGACATATTTGTTGTCCACAGGGCATTTTGCGACGTATACAGTGTCAACAAAACCACTCATCCAGTAGGAATAAGCCTTTTGGTCTTTGTATTTTCCAATGTACTCCACATCCACAGCTTTTACTCTTAAAATATAACTGAAGAGCGTCCCATCGTCAATTTGAGGCCATTCCTGAATGTTGTTGAGCCACGCTTCATTTTGAAGTGTGTTCGGATCAGTCTTTATACCATTTTTGGTGAGCCTTCTTGAGTATTCTTGCTTGATGCTAGCATATATTTCTTCTTGAGAATATTTCTTTGGTACGTTGAGCTCATAGGCTCCAAATGCTCTTGCGACGAGCTCAGCCTTCTTGCCGCTTTGCTTTAGTCCCCTCAGAGCAAGGAAATCTTTCAGCGAGGATACTGTCCAGTTCAAGAAGTCTTCGTATTCAAACGTTTCGTTGGCTTGCCTTGGCATGGAAATATACAATTTTAACGCTTTGATATAAAAACCTACTGTTTGTTAATATAATGGCGAACTCTTAACGAACTAAAGTATCAATAAACAGAGCAAAAACAACGGATTTGAGAGCACTATAAACAACACACTCGAAGAGACGCCATGTTGGAATGTGTTTGGCCGCGCGCTCGCCCCAATGTTTTTGCGCCCCCTGCAAGATGGCGGAAATAACCTTGGAAAGGTCTATTATACGATCCATCCTGATGTACTTTTATCTTCTACAAGTGTGCTATGAGGCTTCGACATCTTTCCTGATATCTGGCCAGTAACATTGTATATAATATACACCAAACACAATTCTCTATTTCATTGAATTCATATTTGTATTAATTACTGCATATCAGTAGAGTACAAACTATATTACAAGCGTGCAACATAAATAGTGCAAAGTATTGAATGCTTTTAGTGCTGGTACATGTCTATAGCTGTCTGTCTATGACCAGATTATTATAGTGTTAGCATTTGTATTAAGCAACACCAAACTCGGGTGGGAATGATAATTAATAGAGACATGGAATGGAACAATGTGATCGGGATGGGAATGAGAATCAATGGAGATGTGGGATGGGAACAATGGGACAAGGGTGGGAATGAGAATCAGTAGATATATGGGAGGGAAATAGGTTTCTTGTAAGCTAGAACACATGACACAGTAATAATTAAGTTATTATTATTATTATACCGCATTTTTATTATTTTATTTTACCACTAATGCACCTTGCTGACAAGGGACAGCCACATGTATGCATTGAAAGCTACATTTCACATGTATGCATTGAAAGCTACATTTCACTTTTATGTGTTACCATGCACTGCAGTGCACAACTCGCAGCACTTCACTTTCTACCAGAAACTACTAGTTTTATTTATTTTTTGCTTTTAAATACGTACTGTCTCCCCCTTGAATTTTGGGTTATGTACGGCCCTGCTCATTACTTAGATTAGTCATGAACGTCAACATCGTTGCAACCAATGATGTTGCACTTCCTGTTCAGACAGTGATTGACAGCAAACGTCAATCACTCATCTCATGCAGTTCGCAATTATATAAGATCACTACATGTAAGATTAAGCTAGAGAAGAGAGAAGCGAGAAGAAGATAGAGAAACAAATAAAGTCCAACTACCTCAGCTAGTCTCCCTTTACAGATGTGCAATATATAATTATTTGAATGTTACGTTGTAAATAATGATGATCATTCAAGCATGAAAACAACATTCGTGCACGACCTGAGTTTTTTTTTACAATGACGATTAATATTATTACTCGGGCCCAGGCCTAAGGCCGGGCCGAGTCTATAGTTACAGTTGGTATTTATTTTATTTATTTTGTGTTACTCTTATCGGAGTCATGAATCTGCATTCGAGTGGGACTGGGAACGAGACCACGAGACTTATCAACACGCATCTCAACACGACGACCTCTTTCTTCGCAAACCCACAAGAAAGATTACAAAGCACAAACCAATCAGGGGAAGCACCTGAGGTCAAGGGGCAAAAATCTAAATATATTCTCGTCTATATTTAGATTGAAACAAGACGCTCTAGTAGCGTGAAGTCGGGCTATTAACGTTTTTACTGATATACTGTAAAGTTCCGAAAGTTAGCCTTCTCCGCAGGCTAGTCTATAGCTCGGAATACTGAATATTGGTCCACAGACCGGCCATACCAAACGTTATGACAATGACAATGACAGTTGCGTGACGAGGGAGACTGTTTGTCGGTGAGTCATAGATAAACATCTCCAATCAGACGTATTTGGATCGTATTTGTTACGTCTTGAGGTTGCATCGGGTCAGATGGTTCTGATAACTTCCATCGTTTGTTTTTGTTTAAGATATTTAAGCTTTCCATGAAAGGCTTCAATAGCACTATACACGTACTGAAGTAATTCTATGCTCAAACGGGTCAAATAGTTCGCTCTTGTTTATGTTGGTGCCCAGCGTCTCTCATTATGAACTTCATTTCAGAACGCAATTGCACCAGGACACGAGTGAACGCTCAATGAGCGTCTTGTTGTTGTTATAAATTGTGTTGTTCATCTCTGCATGTAACTCTAATAACTTCCTTATGACGTGCCATATAAACCATGCATGAGTGGAATGTGGCTCTATTTTACTAAAGATTTTGGCAAATATTGTACATACATGCCATGTAGTAGACTTGCGCGCATGAGAAATCCTATTAGCTGAGCTATAAGTACCCGATATTATAAACTGTTCCGCCGATCTCTGCATTATAACTATAACTTCCTTATGACCAGAACCATGAGTGGAATGTACATGTAACTCTATTTTACTAAAAACGTTTGCAAACATGGTACTACATGTTTATGTAGTAGACTAGCTGAGCTTATAAGTACCCGTACTAGAACACTGATCGATCTGACTTGTGGTCGCATGTGAGCAGCCGCTATATATACATCAAACAGCTGCAGACTTACCATGCAACAATGTCCACATTAATAAATGAATGAATGAATGAATTAACTTTATTTTAAGAAGGTAAATATAAAAACATTTACAAAATGCACCATGGCCAGATTAGCATAGCTAATCTTCCACTGGGCCTTCTGGGTTAATCGTAGTATCGTATAATACATTGTACAACGTACGCGCGCGTCTCACCTGAAGATATTCGTCGTTCCATGAATCAAGTAAAAGTGATTTGGTACGAGATATTTGAGGCCCAAGACTCCTATGGATGCCATTACAATCGATGCAAATGAAAACCCCCTTGGTCACTGAAGCCCATTCTGGATCTACGAGTAAATGGCACAGCGCACCGGAAAAGTGAACAGACATTCAGTAATCGACTTTGAGGTAGAGCTTCACTCTGTCTTTCACATCCACAATCGACAATCGACTCACTATATTACTCACTTTTTCTTCCACAGTCGGCACAATTGCAGTTTCCTGGTAGTTTAGCGAGCTCTAACACGGCAGTCCGATTCTTCTCCGTCATGATATTAAATGTGTATGATTCAGCAAAGTTCAGGCTTCCGTAGCCAGTCCTACGCAGCCAAGTGGATCCCACTTCCTGAATTAGCCACTATCAAATCGAGCAGGGGACTGGGAACGAGTTTATTAGAATTAATGCAATTACGAAATTAAGTTCATGACATGAAAGAGCATGTTGAAATTAGCATCTGTGCAAAGTTTGATGTGATTTGGGCGAATTCTGTCGGAATTATAAACTTTTGAAACTGTGTTGTCCAGCCAAAATTTTACAGTGAATGTATGGTTTGGATGGACAGCGTCAAAAATTTACAGAGTTTGTATGGGAAAATATACATCTTTGATACCCTCTAACATCGTCAATATTAAGCCGAAGTTCACCAAACTTTGCAGACTAGCTAAGTTTGATCTGCTCTCTCAGAAAATGATGCCCAATTTTACTAGTATCAAATTGAATTAGTTTTACGGACTTGGTACCAGTCCCCTGCTCGATTTGGAAGTGGCTAATTCGAACCCCCATCTGGAACTTCTAGAAGCATAATTACTCGGGCCCTTCCGAAGGAAGCCCGAGTTATAAAATGGACATTCTTTTTTTTTTTATTATTATTATTATTCGTCGGACACAAAATGCCAAGTATTTGATCGTATCGAGTTTCAAGATAATTCAGCAGATAAGGGAGCAAGCTACTCTCCGGTGCCTGAATTCGCGGAAAACCGCTCTAATCGCTAAACAAACGACACACAGGACTCAAGTAGATATTTAATCTTTGATTATTTGAAAGCAGTTTGAGATCTTCAAGATATTGAAAAGTCAGGATTCTAGTTATAATCAAACTCACGACCAGCGATGTAACTACATCTATTGACAGAAAGCTATATGTACATGTACAGAAGAAGTTATGCAAACAGTCAGGCCGGCATTCGAGACTGAAAAGCAAATGAAATGAACTGAAAAACTATCATGACCTCGCTATGCCATGTTTGTTGCTTAATTGTAATAGTACGTGTACAGTTATGTCCTTGAGTATTTATAATTGAACTCACGACCAGCGTTAATGTAACAAGATCTATATTGACAGAAAGCTATATGTACAGAAGTCATGCAAACAATCGAACCAGTCGAGTTATTTTCAGTAACTCACGATGGATGTTTATTTTATTCCACGTTTGAAAAATTCATTATGATTACAGTTGTGTGATCATTGTGTGATCATACATCTATTACGCGACCTAATTTTAAATAGAACCGCCGCGTAGCGCTATTTAAAACAGAATTTCCACGCTCAAAACAGGTCAGTGAACGGCAAAAATACAATCGAAATCAAAACGTCCTTAGATTTTAGGGATCTATTACGACAGAAAGCTATATCAGTGTACAGAAGTCATGCAAACAATCGAACCAGTCGAGTTATTTTCAGTAACTTATATATATAATTATATGTAGAGAAGTCATGCAAACAATCGAACCAGTCGAGTTATTTTCAGTAACTCACGATGGATGTTTATTTTATTCCACGTTTGAAAAATTCAGTACGATTACAGTTCTGTGATCCTTGTGTGATTCATACATCTATTATGACTTGAGGTCACTTGAGGTTGCATATTCATGTTCGCCACAAACGGGTCGAATAGTTTCAGTACGATGCATGATCCTTATCTGAGTCATACATCTATGATGCGACCTAATTTTAGAACTCAAAACAGGTCAGTGAACGGCAAAAATACAATCGAAATCAAAACGTCATTAGATTTCAGGGATCTGTTACAGAAGAAGACGCTGAATGAGCGTATAGTCGGGTATTTAATATGACAATGATAGTTGCGTGACGAGAAAGATTATTTGTATCGATGAGTATCGATAAAGATCTCCGATTGTTCGAGGTACGTATATCGTATGTTCTTAAACGTACTTGAGGTCACTTGAGGTTGCATATTCATGGCGCCAGAAACGGGTCGTATAGTTTCCGAACGCCTATCGAACTAAATCCGAAAGTATGATTCGCTCAATAAACGGATCAAATAGTTTCGAGCGTATATCGAACTAAATCCGAAGTATTGTTCGCTGAGGGCAGATATTTATATAGTGCTAAGCCATCGTCTTCGACGACTAGAAGTGAAAGAAGTAGTTGATCTGGGCAAAACGTAAATTATGTTGTATCCAAGACAAGCCATCCACAGTTCTTCTTAAATACGCTCTCACATACAAACCGCATACGCCGATTCGTGTGGGCCAACTCTAAAAGATGTTGAGCGTTTTCGACTGGGCCTTTACACGACTGAACTCATCAAAATTAAAGCAAATCAATTGAACTCTAAGTCAAAAGGTAATCAAATGAACTCAAACTCAAAAGCAAATCAAATGAACTCCACACATATATACATATTCTCCCTCGTCAAGCAACTATCAGTCATTGTCAGGTCTTTTGATCCTCACGCAACTGACATTGTCCTTATCACAAGCCCGAGTATTCGCTCATTGAGCGTCTTGTTTTAGTTTAACCGAGAAGGAGGTCTGAACGGGAGGTTGACCGAGGCCGACCAAGCTGAGTTAATAAGAATCCTGTATCAGTGCAGTATGGTGGTATTTTGCTAGTCGCAAAGTTGCAAGGTTAGTTCATCGCGTGCAATTCAGTGTCACTTCCGGTGATTTTTGCTCAATTGGCATGGCATATTATCGAGAGACGCCTGTCACATTTTATGCTCATTAAACACGAGGAATTGCAGAGAAGAAGCCGAAATTCATACTTTCAATTCTCGCCAACAATAAAACAGAAGCATCATGAAAAATGTAACATAATAATAAAACTAACACGACAATTATTTAACTCTGTTGAGCGATCTTGCGATTTTCTTAGATTGAATATTTAGAAAATCGGAGTTTGCGTAAGAAACAAATGGAGGAATTATTTTAGGCAACAAATCAAAATCTTCTTTGCCAAAAATGAAGATGTTAAAACGCGGTTGACATTGCCGAACTATTCGTCAAGATAAAGAGATTCCCTACGAGTCAGAGAAGAAGTACTCAAATTAGAATTAAAGAATATAACAGAAAGAAAAGGTTCTAAGTTCCTTTGCCTGATACATAACAAGCCGCAAGGTCGATTATTTTGCGAACAGCAGGAAGCTAATGTTGCTATGGTTTCAACCGCAGATTACGAACATAGTGTTAATCAAATTTGGGGGTCTGTCTTCATGTTGTCTTAGATGTTTTATAAATATAAAGCAGAAAGCCATGATCATTGGCTTCTACAATATTGGATTATACCTTATTCGGCAATCATGAAGATTTTTGCGCCAAATTCATTTTATTGCCAAGCAAATAACCGGGGCTGAAACATGCTTTCTGGCGACCATTTTAAAATATGCTTCGAGTCTTCACTTTTCGACTCTGAAACTCGCCAAGAACTGGTTTGCGTTAAACACCAGTGTTTGTGGAATATGTCGACTTAATTACATATACATGTATAGCTATTCGGCCGGTCAAGGACTTACAACTACCCCTACAAGATAAAAGCTAAGAGATGCCTGCGGAGGAGGCTATTCAAGATGGAGAAACTACTGATTTCGGCAAAGCTGTATGATGCTGACTGCGGCTCTTTCTCGATATATCAACCACTCAATTATCTATATGTATCTATATATCTCTATATGTATGTATATCATATCTACATGTATCATCTATATGTATCTATATGTATCTACATGTATCCGTATATCTCCATATGTATCTATATGTATCTATATGTATCTATATGTATCTATATATCTCCTATAGATTCTGTAGAGACCTATAGATCCTGTAGAGACCTATAGATCCGGCTGTAGAGACCTATAGATCCTGTAGAGACCTATAGATCCTGTAGAGACCTATAGATCCTGTAGAGACCTATAGATCCTGTAGAGACCTATAGATCTTGTAGAGACCTATGGATCCTGTAGAGAGACCTATAGATCCTATAGAGACCTATAGATCCTATAGAGACCTATAGATCCTATAGAGACCTATAGATCCTGTAGAGACCTATAGATCCTGTAGAGACCTATAGATCCTGTAGAGACCTATAGATCCTGTAGAGACCTATAGATCCTGTAGAGACCTATAGATCCTGTAGAGACCTATAGATCCTGTAGAGACCTATAGATCCTGTAGAGACCTATAGATCCTGTAGAGACCTAGAGACCTATAGATCCTGTAGAGACCTATAGATCCTATAGAGACCTATGGATCCTGTAGAGACCTATAGATCCTGTAGAGACCTATAGATCCTGTAGAGACCTATAGATCCTGTAGAGACCTATAGATCCTATAGAGATCCTATAGAGATATAGATCCTATAGAGACCTATAGATCCTATAGAGACATATAGATCCTATAGAGACCTATAGATCCTATAGAGACCTATAGATCCTATAGAGACCTATAGATCCTATAGAGACCTATATCCTGTAGAGACCTATATATCCTGTAGAGACCTATAGATCCTATAGAGACCTATAGATGCTGTAGAGACCTATAGATCCTATAGAGACCTGTAGATCCTGTAGAGACCTATAGATCCTGTAGAGACCTATAGATCCTGTAGAGACGTGTAGATCCTATAGAGACCTATAGATCCTGTAGAGACCTATAGATTCTGTACCTATAGACC
Organism: Actinostola sp. cb2023; assembly: GCA_033675265.1. Classification (NCBI taxonomy): domain Eukaryota; kingdom Metazoa; phylum Cnidaria; class Anthozoa; order Actiniaria; family Actinostolidae; genus Actinostola; species Actinostola sp. cb2023. The sequence continues at coordinate 193,562 of JAUJYZ010000548.1, forward strand.
TAGAGACCTATCCTATAGAGACCTATAGATCCTGTAGAGACCTACAATGTATAGATCCTGTAGAGACCTATAGATCCTGTAGAGACCTATGGATCCTGTAGCGACCTATGGATCCTGTAGAGACCTATGGATCCTATAGAGACCTATGGATCCTGTAGAGCTCCTTAGGTCTGGGATAGGGTATAATTTTCACAACTGATAACGTAACGCGCCCAACTACACCAACGTTATGAAAACTTTACCAAAACGATATTGCATGCATTTACATAAGTTGTCTTGTTACCTGGATAACAAAACATTACAATTACATTTTAAGGCCGTGTTGCAATGCAAGTTGCGGAAGAAATTGCGTGTGTATCATCAGTATTTGCAAATTTCAGAAAAAGGTTGAGTAGAACGGTCTTCTAATTTTCGCAATAGTGTTGCGAGTTAATGGAAAAGAAATGCGCGCATCTGACATCTCTCCAGCAACTTGCAATATTTTGCCGTATTGTCAGAATTGCTTTGCAAGGCCTTTACTTTGCAGTAAAATACTTTATTGAAGATTTTCTTCAATCTCAATGGGGTACGTGAGAGGTAAAACTATGAAAAAAAACTAAAATCAAACCACAAAGGTGGTCGCGGTCGCTTACTAGAGCTACAGTGTTTATATATGAAAAGTAAAACTGGGATTTCTAAAGGTGGTCGTTTAAGAGAGATGGTCGCTTACAGGAGTGGTCTTTCAAACAGAGTTAACTGTAGCGGCAAAAATAGCACGGACAACATTGATACAAACATTACCCGTGTAATAAATTGTTTATTATACGACAACAAAATTAACAAAAAAAACAAAAGTCTTTTTCTCTTTCCTTTTATTTGCGACCGGACAAAACAAGAAACAAACTGAGCGCGCGCGCGCGCAAAATCGATCTATAGGTCTCTATAGGATCTATAGGTCTCTACAGAATCTATAGGTCTCTATGACAGAATCTACAGGTCTCTACAGGATCCATAGGTCTCTACAGAATCTACAGGTCTCTACAGGATCTATAGGTCTCTACAGGATCTATAGGTCTCTACAGGATCTATAGGTCTCTACAGGATCTATAGGTCTCTACAGGATCTATAAGTCTCTATAGGATCTATAGGTCTCTACAGAATCTACAGGTCTCTGCAGGATCTATAGGTCTCTACAGAATCTACAGGTCTCTGCAGGATCTATAGGTCTCTACAGAATCTACAGGTCTCTGCAGGATCTATAGGAGATATATAGATACATATAGATACATATAGATACATATAGATACATATGGAGATATACGGATACATGTAGATACATATAGATACATATAGATGATACATGTAGATATGACATATAGACATGTATATAGATGATGATATAGATACATATAGATAATTGAGTGGTTGATATATCGAGAAAGAGCCCTGACTGCAAAGGAAAGTAAGTGTATGTCCCGGATCACCGATTGCTATTTTAGCAGGTAATTTACGAAAGAAATTCCCAATAGTTTCTGATTTTCTGATGTCAGAACTATTTGCTACGATAACTGCAGAGGAAGAATTAACACGCGGAGACCTTCGCCGATCAGAACCAGAGCCAGAGTAGAGGTGATTGGTAGGGGTTTGTATGATATCAATACGATATGGAGAGAAGTATTAATAGTGTGTTTTAACCGTGATTAAAATGCTATCAGATAGATAGGATAACATGTTTTGTAACGAAACTGAGATTATCGTGTGTGAGTATTGACGCAACACGGATGGCAAAGGTCAACATGAAGTGGAAGGCGATTGGATAAAAGTACCTGACTGTAGGGATGCCGATGATTGATGTAGGCCAATTCGGACAAAGCTAGAATAGGGTAGAAGGGCGGATATGGACTGAACTTAAGCTTGACATGAGATAATGAAGAAAACAATGTTTATATAGTGAAAATACAGAAATTCTTTCCAATTCCCTCCTCTCCTTTGAATCTTTCAGGCGGCACGCCCAATATTCTTTGGAAATTCTTTCAAATTCCCTCTCCTCTCTTCTCTCCTTTGAATCTTTCAGGCGGCACGCCCAAGATTCTTTGAATCTTTCAGGCGGCACGCCCAAGATTCTTAGGAAATTCTTTCAAATTCCCACTCCTCTCTTCTCTCCTTTGAATCTTTCAGGCGGCACGCCCAAGATTCTAGGAAATTCTTTCAAATTCCCACTCCTCTCTTCTCTCCTTTGAATCTTTCAGGCGGCACGCCCTCTCTTAGGAAATTCTTTCTCGATCTCCTTTGAATCTTTCAGGCGGCACGCCCAAGATTCCAAGATTCTTCAAATTCCCAATTCGATCTCCTTTGAATCTTTTCTTAGGAAATTCTTTCAAATTCCCACTCCTCTCCTTTGAATATTTCAGGTGGTACGCCCAAGACTCATCCTCTCTCCTCTCTCTCCTCTTTCCTCTTTCCTCTCTCCTCCTCTTTCCTCTCTCCTCTCCTTTATCTGTGTTCTAAGAAAATGATGGGCTTTACGATCTTCTTTTAAGTAATAACGCAAGCTCGAGACGTTGATTTTCAGAACAGTTGAAAATATCTGGTCCAGACAATTTCGATTTCGTTCTTTATTCTGAGACGTCTCATTTATAAGATGTTCTTCACACAAGCTTAATGATAATTTGTACTTCAAAATAAATAAAATGCAATTTTAGAGAAAATATTTAAATAGAATAATATATCCTGAAGAAGCAAAATTCAAAGCTCTTTTATAGAACGATTCATAGCTCTTTTATAGAACGATTCAAAGCTCTTTTATAGAACGATTCAAATCTCTTTTATAGAACGATTCAAAGCTCTTTTATAGAACGATTCAAAGCTCTTTTAGTAGAACGATTCAAAGCTCTTTTATAGAACGATTCAAAGCTCTTTAATATAGAACGATTCAAAGCTCTTTTAGTAGAACGATTCAAAGCTCTTTTATATAGAACGATTCAAAGCTCTTTTATAGAACGATTCGAAGCAAGTCATCAGTAGTTTCTTGCTGCTTCACGCTGGTTGGGGAACAAAAGCTTCGCACCTACTTAATTCTTATTCCCCCACAAATATTTAAAACACGCGGAATTCAATTGAAATTACGTTATCGATTTTTATTGGTCACAGAAAACCTCCACATCGATTTTCATCGATTACCAATATCAATCCATTAATTGATATCGACTGTCATCGATTGTCATCGATTGATATCGACTATCGATTTTATCGATTGGATACCCCGGGATCTTATCTAGCTGACCGCAAACAATTCGTTTGTATTGATGGTGTGAGATCATCTGAACGGGATTTACAATTTGGTGTCCCTCAGGGCTCTGTGCTGGGCCCTATACTGTATCTGCTGTACACATCACCTTTGGGCGACATCATTAGACTTGAACATGTGTTACCATTTGTACGCCGATGATACCCAGATCTACGTATCCTTTGAACCAACTGCTGAAGGCCAACAATATTGTATATCCGCCATTGAAGCTTGCCTACGTGACATTGATCTGTGGATGACCAACAGTGACATGCTCAAATTGAATAATGACAAATCTGAACTTCTCGTTCTTCGATCTCGACAACGTCCTGAGCAACCTATTGATACTATTATGGTTAGTACTGAGCCAATCTCCCCATCGCAGTCAGCCAGAAATATTGGAGTGATATTTGACAACAATTTGTCTATGGACGAACAAGTTACCAACATATGCAGATCAGCGTTCTATCACTTTGAGGAACATTCTCAAAATCAGAACATTTTTAGCATTTGACTTTGCGAAACACTCATTCATGCATTTATTACAATGAAACTTGACCACTGTAACTCCTTATTATATGGCCTGCCTGAATATCTAATTTTCAATATGTTCAAAATTCGGCTGCACGTTTACTAACTTATAAACGAAAATTCGATCATATAACACCAATTCTGCATGAAATTCATTGGCTACCTGTTAAATATAGAATAATGTTAAAATTCTAGTATTAACTTACAAAGCGGCATTCATAGTATAGCTCCACAGTATATTTCTTATTGTTAGATACAGACCTTCCCGCACATTACGTTCTTCGTCGAATAACCTATTGTCGATTCCTAAGCACAAACTTAAAACGTATGGCGGTCGTTCTTTTTCTGTAGCTGCACCCATGTTGTGGAATTCACTTCCACTTATTATTAGAAATGCTGAGACATTAGACATTTTTAAATCTAAGGTCAAGACTTTTCTTTTTACACAAGCATTCAATTAAACTTTATTTTTATTATTACTATACTTTAGATGATATTCAGATTTTTTAGGTTTTTATCTTTAGATATTTTATGATTGTATATAGAAGATGAATACATATAAGTAGCTTAGTTTAATTAGGATTACTTTTTAATTATTTAGTTAAATATTGTAAAGCGCTATTGGACTTTTAGGAAATAGCGCTATAGAAATAAATTATTATTATTCTTTATTCAACGACAGTTAATTTCATGAATCATCACTTGATATCTGGTATCCAATATTTTATGTATTTTTTATATTCATCGGTCATATAATCATATATTCTTTCATTAACGATGTTCACCAGGGAATGCACAATATGTTTCGCTACCATTTACTTCTGCAAAGAGCGCGCGTGATAGCCAAAATATCAGATACCCGGCTTAGCCGACTATTAACCGTCTACATATCCTTAATAATTTTTTGAGCTTATTAATAGTTAAGTTAACGTTTTAGCTTTATTAGGCGCCTTGTTTTACTCATAGGGATGACATTGGGACAATTTTGGGATCACTCACTCAAACGGCTGTGAACTTTCATCACTGACATTATAATCGATTAATTTGTAGTTCTTGTAGTGTGTAAAAAGCCACGGATGCCAGTCATACGTTTGGGGACACTCGCTCTAGACTGCCTGGTCAGATTTCGCTCGCGCGCTTTCAAACTAGTTCAACTTTTATAAACATTTTACGGTCAATTCGCTGCTATTTGTCTATCAAATTACCGATTCATGCTCGATCTGAATAGCAGTTTATAGAAATAAAAAGACGACACGCACGTTCGATCGTTAAAGGCACAACATAGATTTCCGGAAGTATGACTAACGGCCCAGACACACCATTCAACTCTTCTTGCAAAGTTGCGCGCAACAAGTTTTTTTTGGGGGGTGTCACACGATGCAACGTTGTGCGCAATGGTTGCACAAGAGAACTCGATCCTACTTCTGCAACTGTTGCGCGCAAAGTTGCAAGAAAAGTTGTACCGTGTGTCCGGGCCTTAAATAAGAGGCCTCGATCCATATTCATTGTGAGCCTGTTGTTCTGTTGTCAATTCTCCTGTCAAACCTAATTCTTGAATCGTTTACATATGGATGGAGAAACAAATCACAAAATGAATTCCACGGCATCTCTTGCCTGCGAGCAAATAACGTCGGTCATGTTGCGTCACGTTTGGCTGTAAAGCAACGAGTAGACAATTGTGGCCATTATATTAAAACTATATATATTTTTAAATTCACATGCTTAGCTATATGCGGTTATAATGGAATATGTTGTTTAATTTAATGCTAAAATTCTACCTGAAGACTTCCGAGGCGACCTGTGATTTGTGATGTCTATTTGATTAAGTATATAGAAAGCTAGGGAGGTGCCACTATTACCACTACTTCTAGAATATGACTCTAGCAACGAAAAAAGTCATTCTGAGACCGCATAGGTTCATGGGAGTAAGGCCAAAACACCAACAACTTGCAATGGCGGCATCATTTCTTGGTTTCTTATCTACCCTGCGAGCAGAGTTTTTTTTTCCAGTAGAAAAAAACCTTTGCTCGCAGGGTATTTCTTATCATAAAAGCAACGAAAACTAATTCTACTGGGTTCATTCAGATACAAGCAGAAATAACAGTGCTCCCTGAGTTCGTCAAGCCTCAGATCGACACTTTACAATCTCGTCCCCAGAGCCCACGTTCCTCTTGGTCAGTACTGGGTCTCGTTTCTCGGTGATGACCAAGAGGAACGTGGGCTCTGGGGAGGAGATTGGACACGTTATTAGTTACACCTGTTTTCAGAAACGTTGTCCTATGTAAAACAGTAAAATGTAAAATGTAAGAAGGAATGATTATTGTTGTATTAACATAAATCACATAGCAGATTATTCAAGCAGAAATTAATAAATGCAGTGACTTGTAGCAGTCATGCTGCAGGCATAATGGAAGGATCTAATAAATGCAGTGACTTGTATCAGCCATGCTGCAGGCATAATGGAAGGATCTAATAAATGCAGTGACTTGTAGCAGTCATGCTGCAGGCATAATGGAAGGATCTAATAAATGCAGTGACTGGTAGCAGTCATGCTGCAGGCATAATGGAAGGATCTAATAAATGCAGTGACTTGTATCAGCCATGCTGCAGGCATAATGGAAGGATCTAATAAATGCAGTGACTTGTAGCAGTCATGCAGAAGGCATATTCGTAGGACCTACGAAATAGAATTGTATTTGCTAAGTTTCTGCTATCCACAGACAAATGGCGATGATTATTATATTCCTTTTTTACAAGCAAATAGGATATTTTGAGAGCAGGTTTACCTATACCTATAATTGCATAAACGCCTTCGGGTTCATTCCAAGAAGCAACTATCTTCCTAGTAACATTGTAGCATTTGTATCACAACAGCTCTTTCGGTCTTCATGTAACTGCTCTCCCAGACATCCTAGCGGTCATAGCTTCAATAATTTATGATGCTTTAACCCGACAACGATTATGCTATTCGGTGTACATGTTGTGGCTCAAAACGTTTTTCGCCTGGTTTAACTTTTTAGGAAATTACTTTAAATGTGTCACAATCCACTTAATCCTTTCGCTTAAAAACTTTAAGTTAAAAAAAGGACAAAACTTAACCTTAAAACGCTCTCAGAAAAATTAAACCATTCGGAAAACATTAAACCACAACGTTACATACACATGTAATTTGAACATGTCCATTGAACATGCTGTTCTATGAATCTTAGAACAGTCCTGTATAGGCGCTATATAAGTAATTATTATTATTATTATTTATTAAAACACAGTAAAAAAAATCCACGTGATTTAGCTGTGATATTCGGCTCAGTCTTTCTTCCTACTTCGAACTCAATGTCTCATGTTCATCCAGACATGGTACCATTTACGGATTTAGTACGGCGCTTTATAAATGAACCTCTTTTCCTTTGGTGGGCTTCTACTGTCTTGTCCATTACTAACAAACAAACAAACAATTAAGGTCAATGTATATGTCATGTCATGACATGGTTGTGTGCTGTAGTAGTAACAACAGCAAAAGCAGGAGCAGTAGCAACAGTAGTTAAGTAGTAGTAGCTAGAAGCAGACGAACTAGGATGCGCAAAAGCAGCAGCAGGAGCAGCAGCAGTAGCAGCAGCAGCAGCAGCAGCAGCAGCAGCAGCAGGAGCAGCAGCAGCAGCAGGAGCAGCAGCAGAGCAGCAGCAGCAGCAGGAGCAGCAGCAGCAGCAGCAGCAGCAGCAGCAGCAGCAGCAGCAGCAGCAGCAGCAGCAGCAGCAGCAGCAGCAGCAGCAGCAGCAGCAGCAGCAGCAGAGCAGCAGGAGCAGCAGGAGCGGCAGCAGGAGCGGCAGCAGGAGCAGCAGCAGCAGCAGCAGCAGCAGCAGCAGCAGCAGCAGCAGCAGCAGCAGCAGCAGCAGCGGCAGGAGCAGCGGCAGGAGCAGCGGCAGGAGCAGCGGCAGAGCAGCGGCAGGAGCAGCGGCAGGAGCAGCGGCAGGAGCAGCGGCAGGAGCAGCGGCAGGAGCAGCGGCAGGAGCAGCGGCAGGAGCAGCGGCAGGAGCAGCAGGAGCAGCAGGAGCAGCAGGCAGGAGCAGCGGCAGGAGCAGCGGCAGGAGCAGCGGCAGGAGCAGCGGCAGGAGCAGCGGCAGGAGCAGCGGCAGGAGCAGCAGGAGCAGCAGGCAGGAGCAGCGGCAGGAGCAGCGGCAGCAGCGGCAGGGGCAGCGGCAGGAGCGGCGGCAGGAGCAGCAGCAGGCAGGAGCAGCGGCAGGAGCAGCAGAGCAGCAGCGGCAGGAGCAGCGGCAGCAGCAGCGGCAGGAGCAGCGGCAGGAGCAGCAGGAGCAGCGCAGCAGCAGCAGGAGGCAGGAGCAGCGGCAGGAGCAGCGGCAGGAGCAGCGGCAGGAGCAGCAGCAGGAGCAGGAGCAGCGGCAGGAGCAGCGGCAGGAGCAGCGGCAGGAGCAGCGGCAGGAGCAGCGGCAGGAGCAGCAGCAGCAGCAGCAGCAGCAGGAGCAGCAGCAGGAGCAGCAGCAGGAGCAGTGGCAGGAGCAGCAGCAGGAGCAGTGGCAGGAGCAGCAGCGGCAGGAGCAGCAGCAGCAGGAGCAGCAGGCAGGAGCAGCAGCAGCAGGAGAGCAGCGGCAGGAGCAGCGGCAGGAGCAGGAGCAGCAGCAGGAGCAGCAGCAGCAGCAGGAGCAGGAGCGGGAGCAGCAGCGGGAGCAGCAGCAGGAGCAGCAGGAGGAGCAGCAGCAGCAGCAGCAGCAGAGCAGCAGCAGCAGCAGCAGCAGCAGCAGCAGGAGCAGGTGCAGCAGCAGCAGCAGCAGCAGGAGCAGCAGCAGCAGCAGCAGCAGCAGCAGCAGCAGCAGCAGCAGCAGCAGCAGCAGCAGCAGCAGCAGGAGCAGCAGCAGGAGCAGCAGCAGCAGCAGCAGCAGCAGCAGCAGCAGCAGCAGCAGCAGCAGCAGCAGGAGCAGCAGCAGCAGCAGCAGCAGCAGCAGCAGCAGCAGCAGCAGCAGCAGCAGGAGCAGCAGCAGCAGCAGCAGCAGCAGGAGCAGCAGGAGGAGCAGCAGCAGCAGGAGCAGCACGCAGGAGCAGCACCAACACGCGAGAGCAGGAGCAGCATGCAGGAGCAGCACGCAGAAGGAGCCGCAGGAGCAGCATGCAGGAGCAGCACGCAGAAGGAGCCGCAGGAGCAGCCGCCGCAGGAGCGGCCGCCGCAGGAGCAGCCGCCGCAGGAGCAGCCGCCGCAGGAGTCTGCAGCAGCATTCTTATTCCTCGTACTCAAATAATTACCGTCTTTTTCTTTCTGTGTTGTCGGTTCAGAGATGACATGATTAAGCGCCTCCATCCACATGTATCTCTCATTCTCGGTGTCAGCACTCAGGTTGTAATTACGCATAGGGGTAAACAAGGTAAAACAATATCCTTGGTTTTTGTGACTGGATCTGATGCCTTCAGAAACTTGGAATCCATCAGCTAAAGACCCTAGAAATATTTCGCCTTTTGCAAAGGCATCCTAAACATGACAGAAAATACTGGAAGCGTTACAATTATGGATCAATAAGAAGAACGAAAAAACAACAACATCAGATTTACAATGCGAAGACGATATTACGATGTTTCAAAAATCTCTACTTTAGAAAGTGTTTTCGATAAAAAATAGCTGTCACTCCGTTTTGTATCGCTTACGTGTAGGCTAAAGACCAAATACGTAGAATAGAATGTGTTTTCAAACAAAAATGTATGTGTGTGGACGACGAAGCTCGCCTTATAGGGTCTAGCGTAAGGAGGCGTGTTGCATTCTCAGCTTTGACAAACAAAGAACAAATATTTCTCCTGCAAACAAACAAACAAACTCAGTTTGTAGTTTACCATTGGTTTTTCAAAGTAAAGCAGTCGTCTGCCATCCAATGTAAACCATCGCTTGTGCCAGGGTTCGTGTTCCTAAAGAAAAACAAACACATTCAACTGCATTTCATAAAACCGATACATTCTGACTATGTGGCATGAAACTTCAGTAATTCATCCTACTGGCTGTAAGTTTTTATCTGAATAAACCATCTAGAATAAGAAAGAGTGTTTCATCCGATAACCAACATATTGGGCTCAACAATGTACATGTGTCTATTATCACTGACGTCATACCCTGGGCCCTGTTTTGGAGATAAATCCCTCCATTGTGTAGTCTCTGGACAACAGATCGTTTATCTGAAAACAAAAATCACATGTATCCACTATTATTCAAGCAGGATTTCAAATTCCCTCAATCATATTTGTCTAATAATTTTGGCCTATTTCCCCACTCCAAATCCCTTCCACATTATTTCTCTTTACACATCTTCAGCCCTCGATCTGACTAGTATCGTCCAACCACAGGCAGCCCAACCTGTATTTCATTTGAGACTATTGCTAAAAATATATTATTGCGTGCCTTTTTTGATGGGTTCCCTGTGGTAGAGTGCATGGTGTCCAATGTGTTGGGCTCACTGTGTTATTACGAAGGAGATCACGTGCGTTTGCGTTCAACAGCGTAGTTACGCACACAATTCCGTGAGTCAGACACAGGGAACCCGATATCATTCTTATTCCTCGTACTCTAAGTCAGGAAAAGAAATGGTTGGACTGCCTGTGCTCCAATACATTTCATGGACATTTATTTCATGATTTCTTTATTTGCTAAATAGAATCATGCAGTTTTTCAGGTTTTTTTCATATACCTCTTCAGGTAGGACTCCAGGTCTGTTGAGGCCAAGCAGATTAAACTTCACTGATCTTATGGCCATATACCAGTCTACTATTTCCTAGTTAAAGACAATTAAACCATCTCTAAGATAAAGGAAGAAAGGGAAGGAAGGAAGGAAGGAAGGAAGGAAGGAAGGAAGGAAGGAAGGAAGGAAGGAAGGAAGGAAGGAAGGAAGGGAAGGAAGGGAAGGAAGGGAAGGAAGGAAGGAAGGAAAGAAGGAAGGAAGAAAGGATGAAAGGAACAAACGAATGAAAGGAAAGAAGGAAGGAATGAAAGGAAAGAAGGAACGAAGAAACGAAAGAAAGAAAGGAAGGAAGAAAGGAATGAAGGAAGCTAGGAAGGATGGAAGGAAGGAAGGAAGAAAGGAACGAAGGAGGCCCTCCGCACGGAGTTGGTGTACAAAAGCGTAACATAATATTCTCACGCTACTTTTTAGCCATTTTCTCGAAAACTAATTATCCAATCACGACAAAAATTTGTAGTTTTATAGTAAAAACAAGGTGCATTCAGAAACAGGAACCGTTTTTTGGTTGATGCAATAATAGAAATTATATGCTGATTTTTTTCGAACTGTACCGGAAAAAATGTGCAATTTTCGCGTATTTTTTTATTCCGCAATTTGTAGATTTTTTGTGGTTATAAAAATCCCTATTTACTTACCACGAAAACTGAGTTGATGGTACGAATGCACTTGAAATTCTCTATCATTTCCAGCTGTTGTTTATGTCTGTACATCTGGGATCACCGAAATATCCACCAATAAACAGCGTGAGAAAATATTTTTGTTGTCCAAAGTTGTGTGATTCACTGTCTTCATCGCGCGTTAGGCAAAAACTTTCATCGCGCACTTTTTGCCTTAGGCGCGATTCTGCCCATCGCGCACTTTTTGCCCTTTTTTGCATTTTCTGCCTATCGCGCACATTTTGCCCATAGCGCACTTTTGCCCATCTACACTAACAGTATCGTACTTGAAGACTACCGAAAATTTATTACTGCTTTCGATGACGTTAACTAGTTGATATTGACTTGGTTTTAAAAATGTAATACTTTATGAGCTTTACACGTGTTTTGAAACCAAATAAAACGGAGGAAACTTGTGGTTGTATGGTTTCTCTTTATTTATTACCGCCGGGCAAAATTAATGTGGCCGGTAAGTTGTCATTAAACTCAAAAGAATAAAGATATTGGAGCTAGATTTCACATAAGATTTTAGAATAACGAAATTGTCGATGTCGTGCATGATCAACTTCAAAATATATTAAGGTTTTTATAAGATCAGCTAGCTCATGATGAAGCCTCTCTGGATCAAAGCCGAAGGTGAAGAATTGCTTGGTTTTGTCCATTCACTTTGATGAAAATTCCCGTAAAACTTTCAAGTTATATATGTATTAAAAAGCAGCAACAAGAAATTGTGTGGACATGCAAATTTGGCGACGGGACGCGTACGGCGGCTCAACTGCGACGGCAGACAATGATACGGACGTGACAGCTAGTTCCCGCCCCAAAGGCCGGCCAATCAAAAATGTGCAAAAAAAAAAAATCAAATTAAAAAACTTCGACTGAATGATGAATCGTTCTCGAGTAGCTCTGGAGTACTTTGACCGTAGTAATGCAAGTCACAACATTGAACTAGATGAAAACAAAACGTCTTTTAATATGGCTGAACTCGATCTGATTTCTATTCCGTGACAAACTTCTTGTCAACGCTTTCAAAACATCGATCAGCGTTTAGTAAACGAAATTTCGCCAAAATATATCGTCGAGAGATGTGAGATGTAAGCTTATTCTTGATGTTGGAATCGCTTTTTTAGGTAAATCTCGGATATCCAAGTTCTGTTTCGACAAGAATTCTAGGCCTTGGAGGCCTTATATAAGCTTAATATAACTAAAAAATATATAAGCTTAATATAACTAAAAAATATATAAGCTTACGGGTTCGTATGGTTTCAAGACGGTTCACAACACACGTCAATCCAGCGGCTCGGCCGATTAAGCTTATATTTCATAAGCTTCACAACCATATATATAAAAGGTTTGACACAAATTTGTACATAAATTCTGTTACTGATTTATGTATTGTTTAATACAACTTGTCTCTCTTCTCTTGTTCTACAAAAAATAACCTAAGTTATTTTATTTAATGTAATACAATATATAATTTTATAAAGCGAAATTCTAACTTTTAAAAATATACAACGTACGTTCGATGGGCAAAAAGTGCGCGATAGGCAAAAAGTGCGCGATAGGCAGAATCGCGCCTAAGGCAAAAAGTGCGCGATGAAAGTTTTTGCCTAACGCGCGATTTTGCCCAACAAAATTTTGGTGAAAACGGAGCTTCGATGTTACGGGGTTTTTCGAGATTTTCGCGGGAGACAGGTACGTTTTTTTGCTTGTTTCTTATAGTTTTTTTCCTCTTGACAACATTTATTTCTCAACAAGACGCTCAATGAGCGTATACTCGGGCTTATGATAAGGACAATGTCAGTTGCGTGAGGAGAGACCGGACAATGACTGACAGTTGCGTGACGAGGGAGACTATGTATATATGTGTCGAGTTCATTTGATTTGCTGTTGAGTTTGAGTTGATTTGATAACGTTTTGACTTAGAGTTCAATTGATTTGCTTTAATTTTGATGAGTTCAGTCGTGTAAAGGCCCAGTCGAAAACGCTGAACATCTTTTAGAGTTGGCCCACACGAATCGGCGTATGTGGTTTGTATGTGAGAGCGTATTTAAGTATAACTCTCTCTTTGACATACAAAAATACTATTTTGAACAGCATTAACACAATTAACTGCTTCTGTTAGATTTAAGATGTGACCTCAAGTGACCTCAAATACGTTTAAATACGTACCACAGTGTACCTTCAAGAGTCCGCGGAGATCTTTATCTATGAGTCAGACACAAGTCTCCCTCGTCATTGCGCATCTTCTTCTGTAATAGATCCCTAAAATCTAAGGACGTTTTGATTTCGATTGTATTTTTGCCGTTCACTGACCTGTTTTGAGCGTGGAAATTCGGTTTTAAATAGCTCTACGCAACGGTTCTAAAATTAGGTCGCACTGTTATCTTTATAATCTATCTCTGAAACATTCCAACACGTACAATCTACATGTGTAAGTATTCTGCACGGTTTTCGCTCAATAAGCACATTACATCAATACCTCCCTACATGTTCGATCGAGCAAGAGGCCGCGCGCCGTAGACTAATGCAACATCTTTTAGAGTGGGCCCACACGAATCGGCGTATGCGTTTGTATGTGAGAGCGTATTTAAAAGGAACTGATGGATGGCTTGCCTTAGATACAACATACTTTCTCTTCTGCACAAGACAACTGCTTCTCCAGTCTCCTACTGACTCGAACGATGCCTATATAAAACCATGAATATGCAACCAGATATGCAACCTCAAGTGACCTCAAGTACGTTTCAAGACGTACTACCGACGCCTCGCAGAGTCGTGGAGATCTTTATCGATCACGGGCATCGACACAAATATAGTCTCCCTCGTCACGCAACTGTCATTGCCATAATGCCCGACTACGCTCATTGAGCGTCTTCCTCTGTAAAACTAATAAATCCCTAAAATCTAAGGACGTTTTGATTTCGCTTGTATTTTTGCCGTTCGCTGACCTGTTTTAAGCTTAAAATTTCTGCTTTAAATAGCGCTGCGTGGCGGTTCTAAAATTAGGTCGCGAAATAGATGTATGACTCAGACGTCAAGGATCATGCAACTGTAATCGTACTGAAAAGAACACGGAGAAACCTATATTTTATCATGTTTATCCGCGTGAAAAACACTGGCCTATTTCTCCGATGATATACGTTCGACTCGGAGTTACCCCCAAATTTCGTACATTGAACTTGCTTAGTCCGTGGCGTTGATGACGGCCTATTTGCTTTGATGAAGTTTTGAAGTACGATTTTTACGATTCCTTTTAATTTTCATTCTCAATGTTTCAAACGTGGAATAAAACTAGTCAGATACCTTTTAAACGGGTTTTTGAAACCACGGCGTGACGGCTCTCAGAAACTGAATATGTTTCATTTTATTGTCAGAATGAATTTGTCAAACGTGGAATAAAATAAACTTTAGTCGGAAACGATTTGACCCGTTTGAGCATAGAATTACTTCATTAAGCGTTTGGATATCATCGCCCCCGTTTTCAGCCAATCGAAACCCTGAAACAGACATTCCTGACCGATAAGATCTTTGTGTACTACCAAAAATAAAAAATAAATACAAGAAAGTCCATTTTATAACTCGGGCTTCCTTCGGAAGGGCCCGAGTAACTAGAGATGGACTGATAAATTCGCTTTCAAAACATGTAAATATTTTTACAAACTTATTGATAAAACAAAAACTAGAGCATTTTCTAAACAAATTTCAGCTTTAAAATTCGTAGCTTACACATTGTACACCAACTCCGTGCGGAGGGCCAGGAAAGAGTAAAGAAAGAAAGGAAGGATGGAAGGAAGGGGGTTATCAGAAAGAGAGGGAGGAGGGAAAGATCAGAGGAAGTATGAGATTGTAAAAAAATATAAAAAAATAATTAAAGTACCAATTCATGCTTACACGTCCAGAGTCTGAATAAACAAAGTAATTCCTTGTTTGTCCATTGTGAATCGATGTTATTTGCAAGCTGTTTTGCTTGTCGGTCTTTTCCTCTGCAAACACCACATTAATTTCTGTAACTTTCAAAACCTCCTTTGGAGTTGTATCCTAGAACAGGAATATTATAAATAATACATTTAGGCCCTGTTTACATGAGAGAGAGATAACCCTAGCAGTAGGGACAATTATATTGTTTTATCATCCACGATAGAGTTGACCCTAGTTCTAGGGTTATCTCTCTCTCATGAATGGAAATAGAGCCTAATGGCCCGCAGTTTACATGTACAGCGCAGAGATGAAAGAATAATTCCTTGATCTACAATCCCATGCAAAATAAAATGTGCCACCATGAAATCGTAAGTCTCACCCCCCCTCCCCGTTCCAAAGTTGATGTTTGGGTTCAAAATTCCCTCAGATATTACAAACCATCACTGATCAACATTGTGGAAGGGGAAGGGATCATAGGTGTCTCGTTTATATTGCAGGAGACTATAACAGGAATGATTGGAATGCAGCGTGTGGAGGGATGAATGTGTGAGATAGAGACCACAATATCGAACGGCAAATGCACATTTAAAATGTCATATTAATTATCCTAAAAAATTCGAACAAATATTGCAGCAGTAACGCGTATGTATGATATGTTTACTTATTAAAAGGGCTAATAATACAATGCGGAAAAAATCAGAAAAAATAATAATTAATTATTGTAAAAAACAAAAAAATCATTGCACAACAATTTGTAAAAAATCCCTTGGCACAATTTCCTATTGCTCCTCGAGGGACAGATGGTGCGTTTTCCAGCTCCAAAGACGCATTATGCTCAAGACATTGTCTTTGAGATTAGGATTCGCCTATATTCTGCACGGCGAATGAGCACTTCAGTTTTGTGAGAGGGGGTGCAGTTGACCGTGTTGAGACATAGATGATGAGAGTAAGATTTCGTGCATTTCATTTCTTTTCACAAATCCCGCAGGATGAACAAGTCAGTATCCCATCATGTACGCGTTGTTTTGCGGATTTCATTCTTCACTGAAGCCCATGTAATTAGCTGCGATCCGTTTTCTTTGAAATTGAATTAGCATAATGTCATATATTCATGGATATAACGCAGACGTCGGTGCTGTGAACGGTACACCGGGACGGTTCACCATGTTTTAAACTCAGAATTATATACTATGCTGTAGTGTACAAACTCAATATACTAGTATATTGAGACATTTATATGTCAGTATAAAGATGAAAGGCTTTTTCAGTGATTTTATCTTAATATAAAGATATTAAACGACGATACACCACGGTGAACCGTATAAATAAGATATAATATGTTATATATTCTTTTTTAGTGTCAACGGTACACCGTTGCACAATGAGCTCGTTATATTGCGCTTTTGCACAAGAATACTAAACTTCAAGTCCATCATGGTATGATGGTGCAGAGCTCACTTCTTATCGCTTTAATGTGTACCCAGCGTATTCTGCAGAGCTGTAATATTACATGTTTTAGATGGTGTACCGTTGGGGGTGATCCGTTCATTGTCATAGGACACCCCATTCAGGGGTGGAGTGGGGTTTTCGGTGATTTTCTTGGTCTTCCTCTTGTCTCAAGGCGTGTATTCACTGATCTATCCCTGTTCATATCCATATTACGAATTCTCCACACAGTTGCTCTAGAAACGTTACACTCTTTCGCCACTTTTCGAATTGAAAGTCCTCGAAGTTTGGATAAATAATACACCATAGCTCTTGTCTTGGGGTCAATGGCCATACCTCTGTTTATACCTCTACTGATCGTTATTTTCAATGCTCTTGTTGAGTTGTTGTAATTCAAAAGGTAATACTAATGCTTATATATCATTTGTTTGCTTTATTGGTTCATTACATAAATATTTGAACGCGTTATAATGTTCGTAAGTTCAAACTTTCTCGTGACTTCCAGTTTAAATCCGTTCGCACGTCAACACCTACTTTACGTCATTTGTTTATCTTGATATCTAGGTCTAGAGACAATCCCATGCAAAATAAAATGTGCCACCATGAAATCGTAAGTCTCACCCCCCCTCCCCGTTCCAAAGTTGATGTTTGGGTTCAAAATTCCCTCAGATATTACAAACCATCACTGATCAACATTGTGGAAGGGGAAGGGATCATAGGTGTCTCGTTTATATTGCAGGAGACTATAACAGGAATGATTGGAATGCAGCGTGTGGAGGGATGAATGTGTGAGATAGAGACCACAATATCGAACGGCAAATGCACATTTAAAATGTCATATTAATTATCCTAAAAAATTCGAACAAATATTGCAGCAGTAACGCGTATGTATGATATGTTTACTTATTAAAAGGGCTAATAATACAATGCGGAAAAAATCAGAAAAAATAATAATTAATTATTGTAAAAAACAAAAAAATCATTGCACAACAATTTGTAAAAAATCCCTTGGCACAATTTCCTATTGCTCCTCGAGGGACAGATGGTGCGTTTTCCAGCTCCAAAGACGCATTATGCTCAAGACATTGTCTTTGAGATTAGGATTCGCCTATATTCTGCACGGCGAATGAGCACTTCAGTTTTGTGAGAGGGGGTGCAGTTGACCGTGTTGAGACATAGATGATGAGAGTAAGATTTCGTGCATTTCATTTCTTTTCACAAATCCCGCAGGATGAACAAGTCAGTATCCCATCATGTACGCGTTGTTTTGCGGATTTCATTCTTCACTGAAGCCCATGTAATTAGCTGCGATCCGTTTTCTTTGAAATTGAATTAGCATAATGTCATATATTCATGGATATAACGCAGACGTCGGTGCTGTGAACGGTACACCGGGACGGTTCACCATGTTTTAAACTCAGAATTATATACTATGCTGTAGTGTACAAACTCAATATACTAGTATATTGAGACATTTATATGTCAGTATAAAGATGAAAGGCTTTTTCAGTGATTTTATCTTAATATAAAGATATTAAACGACGATACACCACGGTGAACCGTATAAATAAGATATAATATGTTATATATTCTTTTTTAGTGTCAACGGTACACCGTTGCACAATGAGCTCGTTATATTGCGCTTTTGCACAAGAATACTAAACTTCAAGTCCATCATGGTATGATGGTGCAGAGCTCACTTCTTATCGCTTTAATGTGTACCCAGCGTATTCTGCAGAGCTGTAATATTACATGTTTTAGATGGTGTACCGTTGGGGGTGATCCGTTCATTGTCATAGGACACCCCATTCAGGGGTGGAGTGGGGTTTTCGGTGATTTTCTTGGTCTTCCTCTTGTCTCAAGGCGTGTATTCACTGATCTATCCCTGTTCATATCCATATTACGAATTCTCCACACAGTTGCTCTAGAAACGTTACACTCTTTCGCCACTTTTCGAATTGAAAGTCCTCGAAGTTTGGGAAAAATAATACACCATAGCTCTTGTCTTGGGGTCAATGGCCATACCTCTGTTTATACCTCTACTGATCGTTATTTTCAATGCTCTTGTTGAGTTGTTGTAATTCAAAAGGTAATACTAATGCTTATATATCATTTGTTTGCTTTATTGGTTCATTACATAAATATTTGAACGCGTTATAATGTTCGTAAGTTCAAACTTTCTCGTGACTTCCAGTTTAAATCCGTTCGCACGTCAACACCTACTTTACGTCATTTGTTTATCTTGATATCTAGGTCTAGAGACAATCCCATGCAAAATAAAATGTGCCACCATGAAATCGTAAGTCTCACCCCCCCTCCCCGTTCCAAAGTTGATGTTTGGGTTCAAAATTCCCTCAGATATTACAAACCATCACTGATCAACATTGTGGAAGGGGAAGGGATCATAGGTGTCTCGTTTATATTGCAGGAGATTGTAGCTACAGGCTGGAATACATATGTCATGTACATTGTGTACAGTATGATCAACGTTTTTCTGATTTGGTTCAGATCGAGCAAAACAAAGGAAAAATAGTCATTTGTTTCTCCAAATTTCAAATAAAATTTATTATAATCATTATTACTATTAGAGGGTCAAGCTGTACTCACAGTTTCCTTGATAAAGTAAGCAATTGAATCATCTTTTTCTGACAGTCGAAACAGTCTTTCATTCCAACTATTGTCGTTCTTCATTTTCTTTTTAAGTTTACCTACTTTTGTGTTGTCTTTAAAATAAGTAAATAGAAATGAAAGAATCAGAAATGAGTGTAAAAATGAGGAATAGAATGGAAGGGAATACAATGGAAGGGAATACAATGGAAGGGAATAGAATGGAAGGGAATTGAATGGAATACAATGGAAGGGAATAGAATGGAAGGGAATTGAATGGAAGGGAATTGAATGGAAGGGAATAGAATGGAAGGGAATTGGATGGAAGGGAATTGAATGGAAGGGAATAGAATGGAAGGGAATAGCATGGAAGGGAATAGAATGGAAGGGAATAGAATGGAAGGAAATAGAATGGAATGGAATTGAATGGAAAGTCCTGAATAGAATGTGAGGGAATACAATGGAAGGGAATACAATGGAAGGGAATACAATGGAAGGGAATACAATGGAAGGGAATACAATGGAAGGGAATACAATGGAAGGGAATACAATGGAAGGGAATACAATGGAAGGGAATACAATGGAAGGGAATACAATGGGATATGTCTTTAAGGCCAGACAGTATCAAAACTCTCCAAATTTGATTTGATAATGTATTTTCCTCCATTCATATTTATCCTTATGGTATATACAGTCAATGTCATTAAGGTTGTCCACCTTGGAAAATGCATATTTACACATAAATTTGCACATTCGCAACATTACGTGTACATATTCATTTTGCGCACATGGAAGGTTCGAACCATGCAGAGTCAATAGATTCAGTAGAAGCTCATACTGCCATAATTAAGAATGCCTCGGCCTTATACAGAAGATTTCAGGTGG
This sequence comes from Actinostola sp. cb2023, assembly GCA_033675265.1. NCBI lineage: Eukaryota > Metazoa > Cnidaria > Anthozoa > Actiniaria > Actinostolidae > Actinostola > Actinostola sp. cb2023. The sequence continues at coordinate 213,601 of JAUJYZ010000548.1, forward strand.
AGAGTTGTATTTCAGCACTTGTAATATTTTAAGTGCAAATGTGTAAATGTGCTTTTCCGAGGTGGACAACCTTAATAACATTGACTGTATATATACTCAATTCAAAATCAATCAATTCTATAAAGTTTGTCAGGCCAATTAATTAAGCTTAATTTAGACTCTATTCCTCTAATATTTTCTCTTACCTGATAGACCATATGATGGAGTTGGTGCTCCATCTATATATAAACTCTATTCCTCTAATAATTTCTCTTACCTGATAGACCATATGATGGAGTTGCATGGTGCTCCATCTATAGACTCTATTCCTCTAATAATTTCTCTTACCTGATAGACCATATGATGGAGTTGCATGGTGCTCCATCTATAAACTCTATTCCTCTAATAATTTCTCTTACCTGATATAGACCATATGATGGAGTTGCATGGTGCTCCATCTATAGACTCTATTCCTCTAATATTTTCTCTTACCTGATAGACCATATGATGGAGTTGCATGGTGCTCCATCTATAAACTCTATTCCTCTAATAATTTCTCTTACCTGATAGACCATATGATGGAGTTGATGCTCCATCTATGAACTCTATTCCTCTAATAATTTCTCTTACCTGATAGACCATATGATGGAGTTCATGCTCCATCTATGAACTCTATTCCTCTAATAATTTCTCTTACCTGATAGACCATATGATGGAGTTCATGCTCCATCTATGAACTCTATTCCTCTAATAATTTCTCTTACCTGATAGACCATATGATGGAGTTGATGCTCCATCTATAAACTCTATTCCTCTAATAATTTCTCTTACCTGATAGACCATATGATGGAGTTGATGCTCCATCTATAAACTCTATTCCTCTAATAATTTCTCTTACCTGATAGACCATATGATGGAGTTGATGCTCCATCTATAAACTCTATTCCTCTAATAATTTCTCTTACCTGATAGACCATATGATGGAGTTGGTGCTCCATCTATGAACTCTATTCCTCTAATAATTTCTCTTACCTGATAGACCATATCAGATGGAGTTGCATGGTGCTCCATCTATGAACTCTATTCCTCTAATAATTTCTCTTACCTGATAGACCATATGATGGAGTTGATGCTCCATCTATAAACTCTATTCCTCTAATAATTTCTCTTACCTGATAGACCATATGATGGAGTTGATGCTCCATCTATAAACTCTATTCCTCTAATAATTTCTCTTACCTGATAGACCATATGATGGAGTTGGTGCTCCATCTATGAACTCTATTCCTCTAATAATTTCTCTTACCTGATAGACCATATCAGATGGAGTTGCATGGTGCTCCATCTATAAACTCTATTCCTCTAATAATTTCTCTTACCTGATAGACCATATGATGGAGTTGATGCTCCATCTATAAACTCTATTCCTCTAATAATTTCTCTTACCTGATAGACCATATGATGGAGTTGATGCTCCATCTATAAACTCTATTCCTCTAATAATTTCTCTTACCTGATAGACCATATGATGGAGTTGATGCTCCATCTATAAACTCTATTCCTCTAATAATTTCTCTTACCTGATAGACCATATGATGGAGTTGGTGCTCCATCTATGAACTCTATTCCTCTAATAATTTCTCTTACCTGATAGACCATATCAGATGGAGTTGCATGGTGCTCCATCTATAAACTCTATTCCTCTAATAATTTCTCTTACCTGATAGACCATATGATGGAGTTGGTGCTCCATCTATGAACTCTATATTCCTCTAATAATTTCTCTTACCTGATAGACCATATGATGGAGTTGCATGGTGCTCCATCTATAAACTCTATTCCTCTAATAATTTCTCTTACCTGATAGACCATATGATGGAGTTGCATGGTGCTCCATCTATGAACTCTATATTCCTCTAATAATTTCTCTTACCTGATAGACCATATGATGGAGTTGCATGGTGCTCCATCTATGAACTCTATTCCTCTAATAATTTCTCTTACCTGATAGACCATATGATGGAGTTGCATGGTGCTCCATCTATGAACTCTATTCCTCTAATAATTTCTCTTACCTGATAGACCATATGATGGAGTTGCATGGTGCTCCATCTATGAACTCTATATTCGTCTAATACATTTCTCTTACCTGATAGTCCATATGATGGAGTTGGTGCTCCATCTATAAACTCTTTCCTCTCGTACTTCGCTCTTATCCATTGCTCTCTTAGAACACTGACAAAATACAATTATAGTCAATTTAAATAAACATTGATTTGTAAAAATCAATATTCAATAAAAAATATCCGAATAATTACAAATGTAAATAAACTGAAACTGTTTGATTCGAAAGATGGACCAACCTTACTGGCGGCTACGGCCCAGCTTAATACATCATATACATATATGTACATACTTATAGGATTAATATTATATGACCTCCTCAGGTTCAATTAATCTATTAAAATATTGACAAAACTTTTTGTATCTTCAACCTGAGTTTTATTACAAAACTGCCAAGCTTTCGGGCTAAGCGCCCATCTTCAGGGCTAAATGCATAAAATCTAATTACAACGGCTATAAGTATACGAACACAAACAAACGCCACCAAACAAGCAAGCTCGTGCGCAACAAACTGAACAGTCTCGCGCAAAGCAAACAAAATCGAACAACGCCAGATAGAAAGAATGAAAAAGGTGCGCGAGGAATAGAAAATGAAGTATTAACGTAAGAATTGAAAATAATAAATAGAAAGGTAGCCAAAAAACGAAACCAGTGCGCGATGAACTATAAAAACAGAATAAAATTGAGTAAACGAATGATTGAATAAAATGAACGAATGAATGAACGAATGAATGAACGAATGGATGAACAAATAAATGAATGATAGAATGGATGAACGAATGAATGAATGAACGAAATAATGAATGAACGAATGGATGGATGAAAGAATAAATGAAAAAATGAATGAAATAATGAATGAACGAAAGAATGAGTAAATGAATGGAAGGATGAATAATAATAATAAAATAATAATAAATAAATAAATAGATTGCGCAATTATTGCTTGTTAATTAGTGGCATGTAGGTGGATGGCAAAATCCTTCCACTGTCTCTGTTAGTGATGGAGTCATTGTGACTGGCAATGTGCCAAGACTCCAACCACTTTCTTTGATGCCATCTGCTCTCTTTTCCAATAATCTTAATATTGTTCCAGGAAATTCCATGTCCTGTTTCATGGGCATGTTCTGCTAATGCGGACTTTTCTGGTTTATTTAGCCTAACACTTGACTGGTGTTCTTTCTGTCGTGTTAATAACGATCTTCCAGTTTCGCCGATATAAACAGCATCACATTCACCACATGGAACAGAGTATACAACACCTGTCATCTTCTCCAATGGGATGGTATCTTTAGATTTCGACAACGTGTGTTTAAGGGTGGTATGGGGCTTGATACATGACTTGATACATACTTTTATTCTGTTTTTATAGTTCATCGCGCACTGGTTTCGTTTTTTGGCTACCTTTCTATTTATTATTTTCAATTCTTACGTTAATACTTCATTTTCTATTCCTCGCGCACCTTTTTCATTCTTTCTATCTGGCGTTGTTCGATTTTGTTTGCTTTGCGCGAGACTGTTCAGTTTGTTGCGCACGAGCTTGCTTGTTTGGTGGCGTTTGTTTGTGTTCGTATACTTATAGCCGTTGTAATTAGATTTTATGCATTTAGCCCTGAAGATGGGCGCTTAGCCCGAAAGCTTGGCAGTTTTGTAATAAAACTCAGGTTGAAGATACAAAAAGTTTTGTCATGAATTATCCAACCTACAAACCAACATTAGATATTAAAATATTATTAAATATTATTTTCAATATTTCGATCATCACTAAAAATACATAAAATGATTATCACACAATTGCAAAAATAAATGAATGAATGAGTGAAAACAAATATATATTTTTAAATTTAGTGCAAAAATTAAATGTTGAAATTTAAAAGTGACTTAATTAATTTCAGTCTTGTAATGTATCAATGTTTTCCCAATTAAAGATCATGGTTATGTGAGTTACTGAGGTATATATTTATTTAGTGTTCACAATAATATTAATAGTATGGATCAATTCCAGCTGTTACCATCGACCCCCCCCCCTTTTTTTCATGGGACTACAAATTCCCTGCCCCCGGGCCACCAGAAATAACAAATTCCCTGCCCCCGGGCCACCAGAAATAACAAATTGCCTGCCCCCGGGCCACCAGAAATAACAAATTGCCTGCCCCCGGGCCATCAGAAATAACAAATTCCCTGCTCCTGGGCCACCAAAAATAACAAATTCCCTGGCCCCGGGCCACCAGAAATAACAAATTGCCTGCCCCCGGGCCACCAGAAATAACAAATTGCCTGCCCCCGGGCCATCAGAAATAACAAATTCCCTGCTCCCGGGCCACCAGAAATAACAAATTGCCTGCCCCCGGGCCACCAGAAATAACAAATTGCCTGCCCCCGGGCCATCAGAAATAACAAATTCCCTGCTCCTGGGCCACCAGAAATAACAAATTCCCTGGCCCCGGGCCACCAGAAATAACAAATTGCCTGCCCCCGGGCCACCAGAAATAACAAATTGCCTGCCCCCGGGCCATCAGAAATAACAAATTGCCTGCCCCCGGGCCATCAGAAATAACAAATTCCCTGCTCCCGGGCCACCAGAAATAACAAATTGCCTGCCCCCGGGCCACCAGAAATAACAAATTGCCTGCCCCCGGGCCACCAGAAATAACAAATTGCCTGCCCCCGGGCTACCAGAAATAACAAATTCCCTGCCCCCCCGGGCCACCAGAAATAACAAATTCCCTGGCCCCGGGCCACCAGAAATAACAAATTGCCTGCCCCCGGGCCACCAGAAATAACAAATTGCCTGCCCCCGGGCCATCAGAAATAACAAATTGCCTGCCCCCGGGCCATCAGAAATAACAAATTCCCTGCTCCCGGGCCACCAGAAATAACAAATTGCCTGCCCCCGGGCCACCAGAAATAACAAATTGCCTGCCCCCGGGCCACCAGAAATAACAAATTGCCTGCCCCCGGGCTACCAGAAATAACAAATTCCCTGCCCCCGGGCCACAAGAAATAACAAATTCCCTGCTCCTGGGCCACCAGAAATAACAAATTCCCTGCCCCCGGGCCACCAGAAATAACAAATTGCCTGCCCCCGGGCCACCAGAAATAACAAATTGCCTGCCCCCGGGCCACCAGAAATAACAAATTCCCTGCTCCCAGGCCACCAGAAATAACAAATTGCCTGCCCCCGGGCAATGGGAAAAGCAACCAATAACTTAGTATTTAAAGGCATGTTAATACATGTAATAAAGCTACACGCCTAAGTTTGGAAAGAGTTATCGACCATAACAGTAGAGATAAGAAGTCATCTGTGCTTATAAGATGACATGAAGTGTTTCTTTATATCTTCAAACAAAGCCTTTAACTTTGCAAGACCTTGTTTTTCAAGCCAATCGGAGACAAAAGTAGTCTCCTTACCGGCAAATTCCATTAAATTTACGAATTCTGCCATTGATTACATTTGTATAGGCTCGGTCAAGTTATCCCCACCCCCTACCCCCGGTGCAATATGTTATTGTAAAAAATCCCCACCCCTGGGGGGACTTGTATGGTAACAACTGGAATTATTATATTTATATTAATATATTAATGCTAAATATATTGACACGTAAATAAGGTTCTTATTAAATTATGTATATCCATTTTAGCCCATATATAACCATGTACAAAGAAAATAAATATGCTAGAGCTGGTCGTATATGTCACTTGAAATGGGATAGCATTGATACATATTTTTGTAAATTATAAATAAGAATATTATTTGACATTACTGTGGATCTGTAAAAGTGGGTTTTCGGTACCAAACCGGCACATTTTTGGCCCATATTGCATTTCCCTTGTTGTTTCCATGGTCAATCATAAACTGTAAAAAGACAAAAAAAATCAATTTACGTCAATCTGATTAGACAATGAAGTTATATATATAATTATATAAGGAAATGCATCATAATTATATATATATATATATATACATATAGTAATGATTTGGACGCGTTTACTCTTTGACTTCCATGGTTTATTGCATACAATACTGTTTCGTACAGGTCGCGGTGTTATTGCGAACCTGCACTCTTCAGTGCATAAACCAGAGTGATTTGGATAGAACATTACAACAACATATATATATATATATATATACAGTCATTTGCAAAAATTCTGGCCGCCACGATATATCGATATATCGTAGCGGCCAGAATTTTTGCAAATGACTGTACATGTACAGACTAGTTCATTGTGAGTATATATATAATATATTCGAGGCTAATCGTGGATTAAAATAATGAATAACGACAAATTACATAGAGGTTATTTACCGGTAGCGTAGCCTAGCTGCATGATTTTCAGATGTGGTCAGCGGTCGACTCCGTGCCGTCTGAAAATCAGGCTACCTGTGCTAGTGCCCGAGGTCTCATCTTCAAGGCCAAGGACACAGTTTTTCCCTATCCGGGCTGACGAAGGCCAGTAAATAAATTGTGTTTTCCCCTCTGTGTTAATTTTTGCCAACTGTCAGCCATGACTACTCAAAACGTGAAATGCAAAAGAAAAAAATTATAAAATATAAAAAAATAAAAAATAAAAACAACGAAAAAAACCCCACAAAGCACACAACAAACAAACAAAAAAGAAAGAAAGCATTTATTTTTTGCTAGGATACTGCGGATCGTCAGATATAGAAAATTCCGCCCGCTTCATTAACCAATCAGAGCGCGCGATTTCTTGGGATTACCGGTCAGGAAAAAAACAAAGTTATTAATTTGTTATTATAAACATAATTATCATAAGAACGTTGAATGCTTTCACTCATTTTGAGGTGTTTTCTAATCAGATAAGCTTTATATCATGCATTTAATACGTTGTTCGTATCGCATTACAATTACGACAGAAATTATTCAAGAAGACGAATGTGCAATATATTTGAATGTTGTAATGTTACGTTGGTCATTCAAGCATTAAACAGAACATATATTCGTGAGTTTCTTATAATGACAATTACTGTTATTATAAACTGTTTAGTTGATCTCTGCATGTAACTATAACTTCCTTATGACCAGAACCATGAGTGGAATGCAGTAACACTATTTCCTACATATTTTGTCAAAGATATTGTACAGACTTGCGGAATCATGCATAGAACATGAATACCGCCTTGTCGTTGTCTGTGCGCAGTGCTGACTACATTATACATCAAACAGCTGCAGGACCATGTAATAATGTCCACATACTTGTACTTTATGCGCCTTACCTGAAGCCGTTCATCGTTCCATGAATCAAGACGAAGCGATTTGATAACCGATATTTGAGGTCCAAGATTCCTATGAACGCCACTACAAGTGATGCAAATGAAAACCCCTTTGGTCGCTGAAGCCCATTCTGGATCTACGAGTAAATGGCACAGCGCACCGGAAAAGTGAACAGACATTCAGTAATCAAATTTGACGTTTTAAGCGCTGTTTCACTCTGTCTTTCACATCCACAATCGACTCACTATTACTCACTTTTCGTGCCACAGTCGGCACATTTGCAGTTTCCTGGTAGTTTAGCGAGCTCTAACACGGCAATCCGATTCTTCTCCGTCATGATCAAGTGTACATGAAGTCGGTATTAAAGCTGATCTTTGCTGTGATTCATTTCATGGTTTGTTGTCGTTCGATCGAAGACTTGATCAGAGTTCAGGCTTCCGCGGAAGTGTCATCTTATAGCTTGGTAACCACGCCACGTGCAACATAATACACTTGTATGATTCATTGCACAGGAACTTTTAAAGGTAACAGATCTGATTTGTTTCATTCTTTCCTCATCCTTACATGTATCAATGTCACTTCTGTATAGTCATGAGTTTATAAGCTTAATTAGTGAACCCTTTGAAAGCAGCTAAAGTGGAGATTATGTCCATGATAGTCCATTAGCTAGAGGTTTTATAATTTGTTTCACGTATATAATTCTTACTTATTGTACTATTGTACTATGGAATATGTACTATACATGTATATTATTATATAACTGTGATGTAATTTTACCAAATTTGGTCATTTTTGAGGGCAGAAATCTGTATGCCCTGTACGTTCACAACTCAAAAAACAATATCCTGATAAAATTACATCATAGTTATTATATATTATATAAGAAATCTCTTATTAGATGTTTTCTCTGGTATTATGGACTGACATTTTACTGTGCTCGCATTTTTCTTCGCCCTGTGAGCTCTGTGGGCTCAGAAAAATACATTTGCAACTCGTAAAATATCAGCCCTTATAAAATAACTATGATATAACACACGCTCTGATTGTCAAAGGATGCGTATTCCGGGTGCTCTATGAGAGCACACAGCATGTGCGCACAGATATATTCATGTGTAACGAACAAAATTGAAAACTTGCCTTAAAATCATAATTGTATTTTATAAAAGAAATTATAGAAAACTTGCCCGCTGTGCTATATGTGCAGATTTATAGCACTAATTGGGGACTGATCAGAACACACGAGAAGTGTTGAGAAGCACGCCGCTATGCGTCGTGCTTCTATGCGTCGTGCTTCTCTTAACACTTCTTGAGTGTTCTGATCAGTCCCGCGTGCTATAAATTTGCACATAGCACACGCGTTCGTTTTCTATTTCTTCAGTAATACACGAGAAAACATCTAATATTAAGCTGTATACACCTAGCTATTTCAAAAAAGGTTGTCGAAGACATCAGTCCAATTAGGCGATAGGTTATAGGTCATTCCAAGACCAAACTGCATGGTAACAGCTTGAATGTTGTGGATGCCAGAGAAAATTTGATTCAAAATATCCTTGTCCTGTTTGAAATCAAATATAGTTACAAAAATTTATCATACAGCTTTTCATACAGAAAGTGCCATTTGTGGCTATTCAAGCTGTTTATACCACAATATGCAGTTCGGTCTTGCATGGAACGACCTATAACCTATCACCTTAATGGACTGATGTCCTCGACAACCTTTTTTGAAATAGGTGTATATACATGCATGCATGTATACACTAGCTCATTTCGATAAAGTTAGTCACCCGAAAAGCTTCGAAGGTGAGACCAAGAAGGACCATGGGTACATACATTTTAACCAACCCAGGATCCTCATTGGTCTCACCTTTGAAGCTTTACGGGTGACTAACTTTGTCGAAATGAGTGTATACAGGCTATTACATGTATATAAGCATGTTAATAAGCTATATAATATACATGTACAAAATGTAGTTGTCATGCAGGGGTCAATAATTCAATAAAACTTTTACAACTGTATAATTTACAAGTGTACCTATACAGTAAAAACCCGCATAAAAGAACCCCTATTTTTCCAAGTCAGGCTGAAATGGTTCTTATATATTGCAGGGTGTCTAGTGGGAAAACAGGCTGAATAGGTTCACAGGTTCTTATTTAAAGGACAAAAAAACAATAATATTGTTTCTGATACAGTATGGTGTATTTCCTTACAATTTGTTTTAATTAGTGCATGAACTATTGACCCTGAAAGGTCTAATATTCACACTAAACATTAACAACCCAACTGCATAGTAAATATAATATTTCTGCATATTCAGCACCGACTGTACCGGTGTGTTCTGAGCTTTAGTCATTTTTCACATAAGAACCTGCTTCATTTGTCAGGCTGAACTGGTTCTTATATATTGGATGCTTAATTGGCTAAATTTCAGCCTGGAGGTTCTTAATCTGCAGTTTCTTATATGCGGGTTTTTACTGTATTGTTCTTGGCAGCTATAAATTATAGTTATATTATACACTTGTAAAATATTACCCCCCCCCCCCCCCACCTCCCATCTCTGCAGTCCCCTAATTCTTATATTTTTCTCATCTTATTTTGTTGGTGTTGCTGAATTTTATTGATGAATTACACAGGTATCCCATAACAGTTGTTTAGTCAAATGGATGAGGAAATAAAAGACAAGAATACAAAGGAAGACGTCGAGGATATCGACTATCGTGAGACCCAAAGGAAAAAGAAGAAGAAAAAGGATAAAGAAAAACTTAGGGATGCAGTCTCAGCTCAAGATTCTGAACTTACCAAAAAGGCAAAAAAGAAGAAAAAACACAGAGATGACGACATTGTGGACAAAAACGACGACTCACACAGTGAAACTATTGTGAAAAAGAAGAAATCGAAGAAAACTAAACAAGAAAGGCAAAGCACTGATGAAAGTATTTCAGAAGACGAAAGACAAAAAAGGACGTCAAAACACAGTGACAAGTCTGATGACTTCAGGGAAGCAAAATTGAGTAAAAAAGAACAAAAACGTCAAAGTTCCAGAAGTGAAAGCGAGAGTGACGAAAGCAGTGATTCTGAAGAGAAATCTAGAAGAAAGAAAAAGAAACGACAGCATGATAAGCACGAGAAGTATGAAGAAAGTAAGAAAACCAAGACGAAAGAACACAAACCTAAAACTACTAGCAAAGATAGTGAGAGTGATGGGAGCACTGAAGATGAACCTAAAAGAAAGAAAAAGAAACATAAGAAGGAGAAAGGAGAGAAAATGGACGCAAAGCAAGAAATGCAAAGTAAAAAAGGAGAAAAAGAAAAAGTCCAAAAAAGAAAAATCTAGGGAATGGGAAGAAGCTGCTCCACAAACGTCGATGAGTCTTGGAAATCAGGTAAAGAGATAATTAATGAGAATTTAAAAGCAACACATAAATAATTCCACTCGTGCGTCATTTTACCATATAAGAGCAAGAGAACACGCAAAATATGCCAGCGTATTACACAGTAATACACTGTATTACACTGATTACTGATTACTGATTACTGATTACTGATTACTGTATTACACTGATGAAGGGCTATGCCCGAAACGTCTGTAAAAATACAATTGACACTTAAAATAATTTTGTTTTAGAGTGCAAACCATATGTCCGTGAAATAGTACTATTACTAAATAGTACTAAATAGTGTTATCTCTATTGTTTTCTATTGTTTCATCAGTGCTATTTAGTACTAATTAGTTAGTTTTGTTTCACGGACATATGGTTTGTACTCTACCATTTTATCTAAAAAGTAAGTGTCACGCATCTCAATCAAGAACTTCTAGTTCATTTTCTATATATTACACAGTAGCTCGCGCGCGCACGAAAAACATAGCAAAAATGGCTCAAAAACTTCAGGGAAACAAAGAAACAAAATCAATTGTGGAATAATAAACCCCTTATTTGATGGTTTGACAGATAATACGCGCGGATATTTTACTCATTGCTCGTATTTTTCCTCGCCCTACGGGCTCAGAAAAATACTACGCAACTCGTAAAATATCCGCGCGTATTATCTGTCAAACCATCAAATAAGCTGTAAAACATCAGTATACTGTACTTACATTCCTTTAAAGCTGCCCATTTGAACTAACCAGTTTCTCAAACCTAATTTTCAGTTCAACAACTGGGAGAATGCGTCATTCGAGAGTGACGAAAGAAAAGAAAAGTTCCTTCGACTAATGGGAGGTTCTAAGCAATCGAACAAGAGCTCCAGTGAACCAAGCACAGCCAACCGAGCCACGACGACTTTCAGTGCCATGTCCAAGACTCAAGAGAAGTCTTACAATAGAGCTCTGGAAGGCCAGTACCAGCGCGCCTTCGACTTCACGCGGACAAGCCGTGGTAGAGGACTGGGTTATGATCCTAATCTTGACCCAGAAAATAAGATCTTTTTTATTGACAAGGGATCGAAATCTACCAAATTATAAACGATTTGTGGAGTTCTGATCATTCGCCATAGATCCTGCTCCATCATGCCAGTACCACGTCCCACCCCCGATCCCCTCCTCGTGCAGCCATCTTGGAGTCCGCTAGATTGATGACTGTTGAACTGGCTCGTTTTAAGGACGGGTTTACACTGTGGACCAAATGTGACATGAATACAAGCACAAGAAAACATTCATGTCTAATTGTTTTATAATTATTTTACGACAATTTAAGTGTTTTTTTTTTAGCAAAATCAACGCAAACAAATATTCGAGCACAAAAGGTCATATAGCGCAAGGAGTATTTTTTTTTTCATGTTCTTGTACTTACGGTTGCGCTGTCGGCGTTTATGAACACGGCACACCCTTGTGGTAACCTTTGGGGTTTTGCATACATTGACTTGTAGTGAAAACTTGGCATCTGGTTGAAAACGTATTTAGTTGTATTTTGTTTCGCTGTTGTATTAATACAGTCATTCTCGAAAACGTCCAGATGAAAAGACTACAATACTACAATAAAGTCACGTAATTCATTATGTTTTCAACTGATTTCTGCGCGCGGAACAACAGGCAGCCCAACCATATTGTTTCTGAGGCTATTTATAATTATTAAAAAGTATCGCAATTGCGCGCATTGTTCACGCGCATCTTTTCTGCGCATAAAATCAAGGTTCGAATCATCTCGGTCCAGTCCTCTTTCCTCACGTCCAAGATGGCAGCCAGTCACGCATGTTACGTAGACGATTTTCATCGGCTAATATCTCGAGAACGATATCGGTGACCCCCATTTTTTATTTTATGATTTTACAAAGAATTATAAAAGCTCCCCATGTACCAAATTTAAAGAAAAAAACATGGATAGAGTTTGATAAAAACACGAATTTAGATGAAAACTTCAACCTACCGTCACGCGAAAGAGTCGTCGATGGTTACGTGGTGACTGTAAATATGAGCCAAAAACTACAGGTTGTTTCTATATATTCACAAATCTTTGTACATAATTTTATTCTATAAACTCTTAGATAGCCATTTGAAGAAAATTTTAGCAATCCGTTTAGTTTTGCTACAAAAAAATACCTGTCATTCTCCGACTTTCCGTGGATTTAACGCACGTAATTTCTGGCAGGGAGCCCAAGCTCATTATCTGTGAAGACCGTTGCTTAATTTGCATATTTACAGTAAATGTATGTGGCTTTAAAACATCCCTCCGTATTTCAAGATTTTTTCCTAAAAATTTTGTTTTTTCCACTCAGTGTGTTGTCCTTACTACTTTCGATGCTGTGACGGCGTTTTGGCGCCATTAGAGCGTTTTTTTTTCACGAAAATACCCACGTAACTCTTACGTGGGTATTTTCGTGAAAAACGCTCTAATGGCGCCAAAACGCCGTCACAGCATCGAAAGTAGTAAGGACAACACATTAGTGGGGAAAAAAAAAAAAATTTACGGAAAAATCTTGAAATACGGAGGGATGTTTTAAAGCCACATACATTTTCTGTAAATATGCAAATTAAGCAACGGTCTTCACAGATAATGAGCTTGGGCTCCCTGTGGTAATTTTCGATCAGAAAAAGGGTATACTTTGAAGCAATCTGGCTCCATAGCGAAGTAGGTGACCCCCATTTATTATTTGCTCATTTAGCTTCTATAATGATCTTATTTCACCATGCGAAGTTTTAGGGAAAAAACATGGAAAGTTTTTTTGCCCGCGAACGTCCTTAAGATTTTGATCTAGAGAGTCCGATAATGTCGTCTCAAAAAATGGTGCAAAATTTGTTAGTATTTCATCGAATTTGTCATTCACTTGATTCTAAATTGAACAAGAAAACGTAGAATTACCTTTTTAAACCATTTTCAATAAAGAGTAAAGAGAAAATGAGTTTTTTTTAGTAAAAACAGAGTGAAGATCGAGCGAAATTAAAAGTTCTTTTCAGCGCGCGCTCGATGGCGTGTCAGTTGCGTGATATTACGCGCGCTTTTATGGAGAATTTCGCTTTCAATCAATGAAAACTAACCAGTATTTCCCTTTTTTCGTGCCATTTTGTTAGAATTGCGATACAGCTAAACGCGATTTTGAGACGGCATTATCGGTTTATAATGACGGATAGTTGGGAGAAAATATATTCGGTATTGCGCGCGTCTTTTTTTTATGGGTTTTCTGTGGTAGAGCGCGCGCGCGCTTATATACGCCTTATGGACGAGTGCTGATTTTCGAGATCAGAATACTAGAATCTATCACATAAAAATAACCACTGCCATATCTGAAAAAGCAATTATTCATCAATATTTTTGGTAAAGTTCAAAAGTATTGAACGGCAAAAATACAATCGAAATCATAACGTCCTTAGATTTTAGGGATCTATTACAGAAGAAGACGCTGAATGAGCGTATAGTCGGGCATTATGACAATGACAGTTGCGTGACGAGGGAGACTATTTGTGTCGGTGAGCATCGATAAAGATCTCCGAGTCGTCGAGGTACGTCTGTAGTACGTCTTTAAACGTACTTGAGGTCACTTGAGGTTGCATATTCATGGTTGCCAAAAACGGGTCGAATAGTTTCCGAACGCCTATCGAACTAAATCCGAAAGTATGATTCGCTCAAAACGTGTCAAATAGTTTCCGAGCGTATATCGAACTTAATCCGAAGTATTGTTCGCTCAGGGCAGATACTGAGATAGTGCTAAGTCATCGTCTTCGACGACTAGAAGTGAAAGAAGCAGTTGCATGACCTGGCAGAAGAAAAATTATGTTGTATCCAAGGCAAGCCATCCATCAGTTCCTCTTAAATACGCTCTCACATACAAACGCACTGTCAGTCATTGTCAGGTTACTCCCAAGCAACTGACATTGTCCTTGTCATAATGCCCGAGTGTACGCTCATTGAGCGTGTTGTTTTATTTTATTTTTTGTTTGGTCGCAGAATGAAGAAAGAATGCGAAGTATTTGATCGTATCGAGTTTCAAGATTACTCAGCAGATAAGGGAAAACAAACGACACACAGGACTCAAGTAGATTTGAATCTTAGTTTTGAAAGCAGCTGTAGATCTTCAAGCTATTAAAGGTCAGGATTCTAGTTCATCGTTCGACTACTTAAAGTGGTAGAAGGACTAGAAGCTCGTGTTGGATCGAGAGAGAAGAAGTCATCTTGTGTAGTGAGAGAAATGACGCGCAAGCCATCGAAACGCATACGCGTACTACATACCAGATACGCATACTCTAAATCTTCCTCGAGCGTTTTCGAAAGGGCTGTTCTACGACGTCGTTCCACGATCTCGAACTCATCAAAAAATGAACTGAAAAGCAAATGAAACAAGACGCTCAATGAGCGTACACTCGGGCATTATGACAAGGAAAATGTCAATTGCGTGACGAGGGACCTGACAATGACTGCCTGACAATGACTGACAGTTGCGTGACGAGGGAGACTATGTTTACTGTATATGTGTCGGTGAGCATAGATAAAGATTTCCGAATCGTACGTCCATAGGACGTACTTGGAACGTCCAATTGAGGTTCATATTCATGGTCAGATGGTTCTGATAACGTTTTTGGTTTCTTCGTTGTCGCAGAGGAAAGTCGGTCAAATAAAAGGACTCAAAAATCATTCCCGAACTTCGTATTTTTTAAACATCCAGTCGATTCAGACGTCTATGATGTGACGGGAGCAATTTTAGAATACCCCGTCACTATATCAAGCTCTTGATTATATCTATCAATATCAGTTTATCAGAAATGTGTTTCATTTTATTGTCGGATACCTTTTTAAAAACGGATTTCTGAAACCACGGCGTGACGGTTGTCATGCAGCAAACACAGCTTCATTATCTGCTGAGTAATCTTGAAACTCGAATGATTTTCAGACGGCTCATGTGCATGAGCCGTCTGAAAATCAGCCCGGGGGGGGGGGGGGGGGGGGGGGGGGGGTACTCCCTTTGTCCAAGTGGTAGGGGGTGATCGACGGTCGGTTTTGAAAACGACCCCAAAAGGTACGCATAAATTAAAAGAGCTCCTGAAGCATTGTTGATTTCAACCCCTAAAAGGTACGACATATATGACCATATATGGCGAAAAAGTGATTGTGCTGATATCGTTTAATCAGTGCCTGGACAATATCTTTCTTCTGTTCTTTCAATTGACCCTAATAGGTACGGACTCATGTTACGTAACTGACTTTTGTGTCGGAACCCTAAAAGGTACACACAGGAAATATTTTCGACCCTAAAAGAACCGCCGATCACCCCTACCACTTGGACAAAGGGAGTACCCCCCCCCCCCCCCCGGGGAAATCAGGCTACGAAGCTACTGTCTCTGCCTATAAATTTCGGAATTCATCCCTTCAATGTGTCCGAAAATCAGTCCGAAACCCTTCACAATGACGAACGGCGGGTGTGACATATGTGAGAGGAGCGTTTCTTTCCTGCAAGTTGGATACATAAAAGTGTTACGTTCGAAGTTATGCCCAAATTTCGTCCATTGACCTTGCTCAGTCTATGGCGTTGATGAAGTTTTGAAGTACGATTTTTACGATTCCTTTTCCTTCTGAATGTTTCAAACAAGGAGTAAAATAAACTTCAATCATTATATTTGTCAGAAATGTATTTCACTTTATTGTTGGGTACCTTTTAAACGTTTTTTTTTTAAACCACGGCGTGACGGCAGTCGACATGCAGCAAGCACTGATCCCGAATTTCGTACATTGACCTTGCTCATATTTCTCTTCTGCATTATACGTTATGTCACACAACACGCTTCACGACTTGATTAAAAATAGGTACCATTAGGGGTACATGTGGCTACTGGTATATATATATTTGCACAAATTTCTCTACTTGGGTGGTCCTTCGGTGGTGATTGGTTATTGATGAAACTCGCTGTCTTGTCAGATTAAAATCCGAGAGCGTTGTTTTCGCTGTCTTGTCAGTTCAGGTTGGAGTAGTTGCGAATCTCGGCGTAAACATTCCCCCTCTCTTCGCTCGCCCCCCAATAGTAGCCTCTGGAACCAGCCGGGGTACGTAAACATCGGCCTAAAAGTTGAATAGCACTTATACAGAACCTTTCTGATCATCTGACCGTTTAGAAAGACAATGAAAGTTGTGATAAATAATATTGGTGAATTTTCTGAAACTAAACATTATTACTTACTAGGTAAAAACGACTCGATGCAACTCGGTGCAGACAATCACGAGGAAGCAAATCGGCTGAGCACGTACGCCGATCTCGGCTCGCTCTCGGTAATACGAAGTGTTATGGCGATTTCTTTACTCGGGTGGTGATTGGTTCCGAAGTTTATCTATTGTTACTTACTTACTTTCGGAAAACTCAGACGATGGCAAGCAATAGTGGCTAGCTGCGCAAGCGCAGTAGCCACAAAAATGCTGGCGGTGACGACAGTGTTCGTTTACCACTGGATTTATACGCTTTTCACGCTGCATGCTCATCGTAAAGTCCATTCAGAACTAGGAATTTCATTCAGTCCAAGCTCTCCGTTATTATTTGACTGTTTTAGTTTTCATTTCGGATTTCATTTGCTGTCGAAATTCGAATTCGAATATATCCAGGATGCTTCAAGTAATCGCTCGATGGGAACCCGCATATATTTTGGGACAGAGTGTAGCTTGCTTTCTTATCTGCTGAGTAATCTTGGAACTCGATACGATCACATACTTCGCATTTTTTGAACCGATACGATCACATACTTCGCATTCTGTGTACTACGAAGAAAAATATAAAAGAAAGCGCATTTTATAACTCGGGCTTCCTTTCCTTCGGAAGGGCCCGAGTAATAAGTGAGAAAGTTTAAATGACAGACTGAAACAGGGTATCAAACTCCCTTTCCCTGATTGCATCTATAGCTCCATTGTAGCCGATTGTAGCCATAACGTCCACAATAACTTTGGAGAAACTCCAGTTCTCCTCATCCATGTTGGCAAACGAACGACACAGGAAGCCCAACACTGAAAATATATGTTGGGATCCCTGTGCACCTCCCTCTCTGCGGCCCCCGCCATCTTGCGGGACGCACACAGGGCGCCCAACATAATACGGTACGTTACATAAAATAATGGTAACAAAAACTTCTTCAAAGTGTCAAATGTATTTTTAACAGACGTTTCGGGCATAGCCCTTCATCAGGCCCCGGTTGCACGAAAGGTGAATAGCGCTATCCACCGGATAAGTCCTATCCAACAGATAAAATGTATTGGATAACTACATCAGTTTTATCCGTTGGATAAGACTTATCCGGTGGATAGCGCTATTCACCTTTCGTGCAACCGGGTCCAGGAAGCTAAGCTCCCTTCACATGGGAGCCCGCGCGCTCTATCACAGGAAACCCACAAAAAGACGCGCGCGCATACAAATATCCTTTTATTTATTATATTAAAGTAGGTTCAGAAACAATGGTTGGACTGCCTGTTCGCAGGCTACAGAGCCTTCGATGTTTCGTTAGAAAGCTGAGAAGGGTCTGGGTAAGAGAATGAACAGGGGCGTAGCGTACGGCACATACGCACGTGCGTACAATTTAAAATACTTAAGATATAAATATAATAAGAAACATAATTTTTTTTAAAGCATGAAATCTAAGACAAAATCTTCACAGCTGAATCAGTTTAAACTTCCTGAAAACTACTCACAGAAGGCAGGAAAAAGCTATTTTGGAGACCCTATACCTCAAAATGCGAGCATCGGCCCCGCATCCCCCTACGAGCTCGCGTCTTCGCCGCTCGTCAGATTGTGTCTCCAATAAATTTTCCCTTGCAGTCAGTCATTGTAGGCATGTATAATAATTATTGTAGTTAGTATAGTCTCAAAACAAAATAAATGCCAAAAAACTGCTTCGCCTCGGGTTGTTACATCGCTATTAGCGATATATATAACGGTAGCGGTATATAACCCGTTTACATAAATCCTTTACATAACCTTTACATAAATCCTTTCAGGGATAACCTATACATATTAAATCCCCCCTAAAAACTGAGTGTGAATGTATTTTACTATGCATTTAAAAAAGTAGCGAGAACCGCTGGAAAACGAAGAAAATGGTCAGTTTCCAAGGCTCTAGATTTCTAAATTTTCAGGGAGGCATGCATGCCCCCTCACCACCCTAGAAGCTCACGCCTTCGGCGTTCATTGCTATGTGCGTACATTGGGGGGAAAGCACGCTACGCTCCTGAATATAGTACTGGAAAGCAGCTGAAAATAAACAAATAATGTTGGGATTCCTGTGGTATATTAAAATGACCATGATCCCTTGCGGCAGTTGTTGCACGTGATGGAAGGTGAGAAGTGAATTAGTTAGAAGATAGATCGAAGAAGAGCTGTGAGATGTGTTTGACGTCGTTTTGAAGGTAAAAAGACTCGAAATACTGCTAAAATGACAGAACTGAAGGACTTATGTTCGCTCTATACTACTGTAGAAACACATCGCCAGAAATTCCGGTCATCCTGAGCCGGAAGTCACGCAACGGTTTTCATTTGGAAGTATCAGTTCGAGTGTCAGTCAAATTCGCTCCTAAACACGTTCAAGAAGGCTCCTTTAGTGAATTAAACACCATTCGAATTGAAAACAACTAGCAAACTGTATGTGTAAGGTATATTTAGAGCTCAATATTATCGAAGAAATATTTTAGAAGCGAAATACTAACTCATGTCGACGAAATCAATGAATAGCACAGGGAGCCCAAGCGCCCTCAGGCCCGGACTCGGAGAAATCAAACTAAATTGCGACGGTATGCCTGTGCTTTAACAGCTATCCCATGGATCTTTACGGCACATGAAAGCTTTAGTTTGATGCCAAACATGCAGCAGTTCGGTTAAAATTTCCAAGTTTCAAGGTTCATTACTTCACAAGATGACTCTATTACAACTCCCAAAAAGTGTAAAGTTTGAAGTCAAAAAGGAAAGGTTTTATATAGAGCAGTAAACCAGTTCAATTTAAATGGATCTAGAAGGACTAATATGTCTTTAGTTTACATTTGACACGGTTTTCTTTGTTATTCATAGGGCTTTATCTCCGGTATTGACCGGTTGAACAATTGCATATAATTGAATTGCTCATTATGAATTCACCGGGATGTATCCATATACAGCCCTGGGTTGTATATGGATACATCCCGGTGAATTCATAATGAGCAAATGCTATTCAATTCTACTCATAGTATTCATGCTATTCATGCTAAATAACACTCCAAAAAATACCAGAAAATGCCTCAGATTGCTTCTTGCGAAAACCTTTTCAAATGTAAACTAAGTCAGATAAATACCTCGAACGTCGGCAATAAGCCTATAAATCCCTCGGGCCTATGGCCCTCAGGATTTATATGGCTTATTGCCTCCGTTCTCGGTATTTATCTCTTACATTATACGAATCCACCTGGGAAAATTTGATGGAGCAATGGATTATCTTGCAGTCCGGCCAAGACTCACATCGGTTGAACCGGTTGATGACCAATTTGTCAATGATTTGTTGATCATGTATGTCGCTTTACGTGAGGATTGTAGTAGTATAGAAAACTGAATAAAGGAAAGGTAAGGAACTTGATTTTGAATGTTATTTGTCTTCATATACGTTAAAAAGATATCGAAGAAACTATATCCACCTGGGAAAATTAGAAATATTGAACGGGTACGATTATATTTGCTATGGTTTGAACAAACATATACATTTCTTTGTAAAAATTATTCGTGAATTTGATACTCACTTGGGTGAAACCGCTGACTGACTGCCGATCAGGATGACCGGAATTTCTGGCCATGAATATTTCTCTTTATTCAGTTGATAATGTTATTTTTCAGGGTGATTGTTGAAACATGGCGTCTAGTTCTTCAAAGCTGTGGGTTGTGTTTGACGTCGTTTCGCAAGTTAAAATGAGTCACAATACTGCCAAAATGACAGAACTGAAGGACTTATGTTCGCTCTATATTACTGTAGAAACAATATTTCTCTTTATTCATTTTCCAGGTCAATTGTTGGAACCGTTTCTTGACGTGATAACGTGTTGGCATGTGCAGGCTGACTGACATGATCCACTGACAGACGAGCAGATATTCGGTAAAAAAACCTGTACAATCGACAATTCGATGTCTGTAAAGACTAGTTGATGGTAAATAACGTCTCTGGTATCAGGTAAGGAATTTTTAGACTGATTTTTAGATATCAGGCTAATCGGGGCTAATGTGCAATTCAAAACGTAGGACTGAGATCCTGTTTATAAATGGGGTTGTTAAAATATTCTTGAAGTCTTCTATTTGAAAACCAAATTCTCAGGATAGTTAAGGCACGGATCTCAAACATTTCAAAATGGTGGCTTTAAAAACAAAGAGGGATGGTCTATTTATTTTCCTTTTTGTGATTATTCACTGGAACTTTGACAAATGTGAGTCCAATAATTAAATACTGAAAGTAGAAAACTGAATCGATAGGCATAATATATAAGACAAGTTGTGCTGAATACTGTCCATGCTGTTGGAATACTATGACCTTTATACATGATAGCATACATAAGAGAAGTTGTGATGAATATTGTCCATGTGATTGGAATACTATTACCTTTTTATGATAGGTATATGTAAGACATGTTGTGATGAATACTGTCCATGCTATTTGAATAAGTACTATCACCTTTATGCGTAATATACATCAGAGAAGTTGTGATGAATACTGTCGATCAGCACTCAGGCTAACCTGACACAATGACTATAATGACATTAGACCAGACAACAACCAGGACACACACTGTTACACACGAGAATGAGAAACAATATATAATATGTATATGTATTGAGATATTGAGATGACTACTATCACATGTGTAAAGAACTGTATTATAATATTAATGAATTATGATTATGATTATTTGGGTAATACAGTCCAAACTCTATTAAGTGGCCACCCTTGTGACTTTGATAACTGGCCAATTAATAGAGGTAGCAAATCCATTGTTTGTATGTGTGAAACTCAATTTGGGACTTTGAAAACTGACCTCTTGATAGAGGGTGGCCGCTTAATAAGTGTCAGCTTTATAGAGGTCGGACTGTAATAGACCAATTCGGCTAACGCAATGTTTATATTCTTTACCCCAATTCAAAACCTTTGGGAATAAGAGCTTTTTGTTCCAAACATTTCCATGTCAATGCTCTATTGAAATTGAAATACAACAGACAAAGAACCGTATTCCCAAAAGACCTGAATTGGGTACAACATTGCGTTAGTAATTTAATTGTTATATTAATATTCATGAAAATATTGTCAATTTTGATTGGCTAAGAGCATTTCTGATTAATTTGAACTGAATGTTATTAATTGATAATCATACGATTTCTCATTCATTTTGGAATTTTGGAATGATTTGCACTCGATCGCCCTACAGGCTTGTACAATTTTGATACTCTTGGAAAAACACACTCTTGCAAATTATTTCCGCATTGAACTTAATTGAAAGTGTATGCTTACTTACAATAAACATATGTCCATAGCCTATAATTCTAATCAAATAAGACATTGACTTTGTTAATCTCACTGAAAATTATGGGGGATGTTTTTGAGAAGTTCTAATGGTATAACATCTAAGTAAATATTTTTTTTCTTTAAACATAATTAAATTAAAGCTAATTGCAAAATTATAAAGAAAGCAATTGACATAGAAGACAATGTTCAACACTCAGCTTTTGGCTTCAAATGCTAGTTATTTAATATTTCTTTGTAACAAGTACTCATCTTAAACCAATATTGTTTATATATTGTTGTTTATGAAATGAAAAATGCTATGCAATGCCAAAAATATGAAATGTATTTGAAATGGTGATCAGGGCGATCCCTACATGAAACATCACAAGTTCTACACAACCACAGATGAAGTACAGTATCTACCAATGATGCTAACAATTCCACCAAAGATGATGCTGCGGAAATTGTTGCAGCACTACCAAGTACACTACACAAGTAGTACCACACATGAAGTATCTACCAATAGTGATAAACATATTCAACCAATGATGATTTTGCAGAAAGTGTTGCAGGAGCACCATGGACAGTAATCGACAACCACAGATAAAGTATCTACCAATAGTACTAAAGATTCCAGTAATGATGATGTCACATAGTCTATTTTCTTCAACAACGAACCGAGCGATGTTCACTGGCTTCCTGCGGCCGGGGAAAAAAAAAACATTTTAAGACTGTGTGTCTGTCCACGCCAAGTAATAAAAGGTTTCAACATCTTGTAGCAGGGCCTGGTTAATAATATACACTGATGAAAGAGAGTTTCCTTTCTTAATTTGTAAACAATTATTTTTCTTGAAAGTCAACACAAGTTTATTTCAATCAATCAAAATTCTGACCCAATATTTTCCTGGCTGATCATTCTTGGGTGAAAGGAAAAAATTGGGCAAAGAGTTTCATTCATCCTTTCTTTGTAACCCATAGAGCATGCAGAATTTGGAATCGCCTGGCACTCGACATAACGACATCAACTGTAGTTTTTACAAACTCAGTAATAACACGAACACTATACTAGTATTCTTATTGTGAAAGTATGGGATAAAGATGGAGTAAGACTCTTGGCTGCTTGACAGCCTGAAATTGCAAGGAACTTCCAGGAGAACTCAGAAGTAAACACTTCTAAGTCTAAGACAGTACTATTTGTTGAAAAATTGTATACACAGTACTTTGAGCGCTTGCTTGGCCAAATACCATGAAACTATAATCATTCAGGCGAGTCCTCCAAACTAAATAGTCTATTTTCTTCAACAATGAACCGAGCGATGTTCACTGGCTTCCCACGGCCGGGGAAAAAGATATTTTAAGACTATGCGTCTGTCCACGCCAAGTAATAAAAGGTTTCAACATCTTGTAGCAGGGCCTGGTCAATAACATACACTGATGAAAGAGAGTTTCCTTTCTTAATTTGTAAACAATTATTTTTCTTGAAAGTCAACACAAGTTTCTTTCAATCAATCAAAATTCTGACCCAATATTTTCCTGGCTGATCATTCTTGGGTGAAAGGAAAAAATTGGGCAAAGAGTTTCATTCATCCTTTCTTTGTAACCCATAGAGCATGCAGAATTTGGAATCGCCTGGCACTCGACATAACGACATCAACTGTAGTTTTTACAAACTCAGTAATAACACGAACACTATACTAGTATTCTTATTGTGAAAGTATGGGATAAAGATGGAGTAAGACTCTTGGCTGCTTGACAGCCCGAAATTGCAAGGAACTTCCAGGAGAACTCAGAAGTAAACACTTCTAAGTCTAAGACAGTACTATTTGTTGAAAAATTGTATACACAGTACTTTGAGCGCTTGCTTGGCCAAATACCATGAAACTATAATCATTCAGGCGAGTCCTCCAAACTAAATAGTCTATTTTCTTCAACAATGAACCGAGCGATGTTCACTGGCTTCCCACGGCCGGGGGAAAAAGACATTTTAAGACTATGCGTCTGTCCACGCCAAGTAATAAAAGGTTTCAACATCTTGTAGCAGGGCCTGGTCAATAACATACACTGATGAAAGAGAGTTTCCTTTCTTAATTTGTAAACAATTATTTTTCTTGAAAGTCAACACAAGTTTCTTTCAATCAATCAAAATTCTGACCCAATATTTTCCTGGCTGATCATTCTTGGGTGAAAGGAAAAAATTGGGCAAAGAGTTTCATTCATCCTTTCTTTGTAACCCATAGAGCATGCAGAATTTGGAATCGCCTGGCACTCGACATCAACTGTAGTTTTTACAAACTCAGTAATAACACGAACACTATACTAGTATTCTTATTGTGAAAGTATGGGATAAAGATGGAGTAAGACTCTTGGCTGCTTGACAGCCCGAAATTGCAAGGAACTTCCAGGAGAACTCAGAAGTAAAAACACTTCTAAGTCTAAGACAGTACTATTTGTTGAAAAATTGTATACACAGTACTTTGAGCGCTTGCTTGGCCAAATACCATGAAACTATAATCATTCAGGCGAGTCCTCCAAACTAAATAGTCTATTTTCTTCAACAATGAACCGAGCGATGTTCACTTGCTTCCCACGGCCGGGGAAAAAGACATTTTAAGACTATGCGTCTGTCCACGCCAAGTAATAAAAGGTTTCAACATCTTGTAGCAGGGCCTGGTCAATATTATACACTGATGAAAGAGAGTTTCCTTTCTTAATTTGTAAACAATTATTTTTCTTGAAAGTCAACACAAGTTTCTTTCAATCAATCAAAATTCTGACCCAATATTTTCCTGGCTGATCATTCTTGGGTGAAAGGGGAAAAATAAGGCAAAGAGTTTCATTCCTCCTTTCTTTGCAACGACCCATTAGAAAACTTTCAGTTTTGCTTTTTGAGAAAATCAGCTATATTTTAAACTTTAAAGCACAAGCGAAAAAGCAACCACTTGGGCAAAAAAAATGGGCATAACATGTTTATCGATGGGCATATCATGTGTATCTATGAAAGTGGTTTGGATCATTTGTTGTTCTCCTTTCACTTCATTTTTGGAATTGATATTTCAGACTACTGTTTTTCTGTGAAAGTATTTTTACTAGTCTTACATATTGGATGCATTCTTTTCAAACTACTAGAATAATACTGGGTACTTAATATCATCCCAGTCATCAATACACGTGTACCTGTTCAATAAGTTCCATATCTAATAATGAATACAACAACAATATCTCCACAAATGTTGAACCTACATTTCGAGCAATGCCAGTGCTACTGTTTGGAACTTATTCTATGTCTTTTAATCTTTTGTTTTTCCATTACAAGTGAAACCATTTTGCTACTACATCTAGACATCTTTTCATGATTTTGTATAAAGTATTATTATTGTTCAAGCAACTATTATCTCATTTCTCAGGCTATGAATACTATTATATGGTCTGGATAATCTACATGTATAACCTACACAATAAAGCACCCATACAATCTGTTTTGCAAATTCTTATCACTTCAGAGGAGTCTATCTTTTTCTTACTTGAAATAATCCTGGGAAGTCAGCGGGCTTTCATAGCACTTAATTTCTCAGAAACTTATCCAGAGACTTCATTGTCCCATACGAGAACTTTGAAATGTCTTCTATATTGTTATTGCAACTTGCTATGAGTTTGTAATATTTGACTGTTTCAATAATTAAATCATTGTGAAAGGGAACTGATTTTCTAATGCAGATGTTGCATCCAGGGACCTTATGGACACTGATATCCATGTAATTTGATGATCACAGTAAACTTTAAAAGTTAAGCTAATATCTTTAAGATGATACCGTAAAGAAATAACAGTTCAACAAACATTCATGGGAACATTGAATATCAATTATATACATAATCAGGGAATGACAGTAATATAAATTATTAATTAATATAATATTAAATCACTCTTTACACTGATTGCAAGAATACCATAAATATAAGACTAAACTTGTAAGCATCATTGCAGACAATAACACACTGGCTCAATACTTTGATATTGTCTTCGATATTATCTTATGCAGTTGAACCTCTGGTTGCGACCACTCTCCTAAGCGACCAACTCTCCAAAGCGACCACTTTTCCAAAATAGCAAAAGTTCAGTTCCAAGTCTACATGTATATACATAAATACAGTTCTTTAATTAACATAATTAAGACATACATTAATACAGTTCTTTAACTTAATTAAGACAGTTGCGATGCTATATGTAGTTGTGATATGCATGTGGTGCACATTGTAACATCATATTAGCATCTATGTGTCATTGTAACATATTGTCTCTGTCATGGTTGTTGTCTGGTCTAATGTCATCATAGTCATAATTGTCTCTGTTATAGTAGTCAGTACTCACTCTAGTTCACTATGTCTATACTCTGTCATTGTAACATTGTGTCATTGTTCTCATGTCTGTAACTGTCTCTGTATATTGTATATGTGTCGCAGGGCTCCTTTTGATATCAGATATCTATCTATCTATCTATCTATCTGTCTGTCTGTCTGTCTGTCTGTCTGTCTGTCTGTCTGTCTATCTGTCTATCTGTCTATCTGTCATGGTTGTCTGCTCTAATGTCAGTATTCATCACAACTTCTCTGATGTATATTACGCATAAAGGTGATAGTACTTATTCAAATAGCATGGAAAGTATTCATCACAACATGTCTTACATATACCTATCATAAAAAGGTAATAGTATTCCAATCGCATGGACAATATTCATCACAACTTCTCTTATGAATGCCTATCGTGTATCTATCATGTATAAAGGTGATACTATTATTATACTATTAGTATTATCGATTCAGTTTTCACCTTTAGTTATTTAGGCGGATTTTGATATGGATTCATTTTTGTGGGCAGGGGATTTGACAGGGAGGAGAGGGGACTTGACATTTGGACTGGGAGGAGAGGGGAGTTGACGTTTGGACTGGGAGAGGAGGGGACTTGACGTTTGGACTGGGAGGGGAGGGGACTTGATGATTGGACTGGGAGGGGAGGGGACTTGACGTTTGGGCGGGGAGGGGACTTGACGTTTGGGCGGGGAGGGGACTTGACGTTTGGGCGGGGAGGGAGACCTATGGGCGGGGAGGGGAAACCTATGGGCGGGGGGGGGGGGAGACCTATGGGCGGGGAGGGGATACCTAAGGGCGGGGTGGGGAGACCTATGGGCGGGGTGGGGAGACCTATGGGCGGGGTGGGGAGACCTATGGGCTGGGAGGGGAGACCTATGGGCGGGGAGGGGAGACCTATGGGCAGGGAGGGGAGACCTATGGGCGGGGAGGGGAGACCTATGGGCGGGGAGACCTATGGGTGGGGAGAACTATGGGCGGGGTGAGGAGACCTATGGGCGGGGAGGGGAGACCTATCGGCGGGGAGGGAAGACCTATGGGAGGGGAGACCTATGGGCGGAGTGGGGAGACCTATGGGCGGGGTGGGGAGACCTATGGGCGGGGTGGGGAGACCTATGGGCGGGGAGGGGAGACCTATGGGAGGGGAGACCTATGGGCGGGGTGGGGAGACCTATGGGCGGGGTGGGGAGACCTATGGGCGGGGTGGGGAGACCTATGGGCTGGGAGGGGAGACGTATGGGCGGGGAGGGGAGACCTATGGGCGGGGAGGGGAGACCTATGGGCGGGGAGGGGAGAGCTATGGGCGGGGAGACCTATGGGCGGGGAGAGGAGACCTATGGGCGGGGAGGGGAGACCTATGGGCGGGGAGGGGAGACCTATGGGCGGGGAGGGGAGACCTATGGGAGGGGAGACCTATGGGCGGGGATGGGGGAAGACCTATGGGCGGGGAGGGGAGACCTATGGGCGGGGAGGGGAGACCTATGGGCGGGGAGGGGAGAGCTATGGGCGGGGAGACCTATGGGCGGGGAGAACTATGGGCGGGGTGAGAAGACCTATGGGCGGGGAGGGAAGACCTATCGGCGGGGAGGGGAGACCTATCGGCGGGGAGGGGAGACCTATGGGAGGGGAGACCTATGGGCGGGGAGGGGAGACCTATGGGCGGGGTGGGGAGACCTATGGGCGGGGCGGGGAGGGGAGACGTTTGGGCGGGGAGGGGAGACCTATGGGCGGGGAGGGGAGACCTATGGGCGGGGAGGGGAGACCTATGGGAGGGGAGACCTATGGGCGGGGAGGGGAGACCTATGGGCGGGGTGGGGAGACCTATGGGCGGGGTGGGGAGACCTATGGGCGGGGGTGGGGAGACCTATGGGTGGGGAGGGGAGACCTATGGGCGGGGAGGGGAGACCTATGGGCGGGGAGGGGAGACCTATGGGCGGGGAGGGGAGACCTATGGGCGGGGAGGGGAGACCTATGGGGGGGCGTGGAGACCTATGGGCGGGGTGGGGAGACCTATGGGCGGGGAGGGGAGACTATGGGCGGGGGTGGGGAGACCTATGGGCGGGGTGGGGAGACCTATGGGGGGGGTGGGGAGACCTATGGGCTGGGAGGGGAGACCTATGGGCGGGGAGGGGAGACCTATGGGCAGGGAGGGGAGACCTATGGGCGGGGAGGGGAGACCTATGGGCGGGGAGGGGAGACCTATGGGTGGGGAGAACTATGGGCGGGGTGAGGAGACCTATGGGCGGGGAGGGGAGACCTATCGGCGGGGAGGGGAGACCTATGGGAGGGGAGACCTATGGGCGGAGTGGGGAGACCTATGGGCGGGGTGGGGAGACCTATGGGCGGGGTGGGGAGACCTATGGGCGGGGGAGGGGGAGACCTATGGGCGGGGAGGGGAGACCTATGGGCGGGGTGGGGAGACCTATGGGCGGGGTGGGGAGACCTATGGGCGGGGTGGGGAGACCTATGGGCGGGGAGGGGGTGGGGAGACCTATGGGCTGGGAGGGGAGACCTATGGGCGGGGAGGGGAGACCTATGGGCGGGGAGGGGAGACCTATGGGCGGGGAGGGGAGAGCTATGGGGGCGGGGAGACCTATGGGCGGGGAGAACTATGGGCGGGGTGAGGAGACCTATGGGCGGGGAGGGGAGACCTATGGGCGGGGAGGGGAGACCTATCGGCGGGGAGGGGAGACCTATGGGAGGGGAGACCTATGGGGGCGGGGAGGGGAGACCTATGGGCGGGGTGGGGAGACCTATGGGCGGGGTGGGGAGACCTATGGGCGAGGAGGGGGGAGACCTATGGGCGGGGAGGGGAGACCTATGGGCGGGGAGGGGAGACCTATGGGCGGGGTGGGGAGACCTATGGGCGGGGTGGGGAGACCTATGGGCGGGGAGGGGAGACCTATGGGCGGGGTGGGGAGACCTATGGGCGGGGTGGGGAGACCTATGGGCGGGGTGGGGAGACCTATGGGTGGGGAGGGGAGACCTATGGGCGGGGGGAGGGGAGACCTATGGGCGGGGAGGGGAGACCTATGGGAGGGGAGACCTATGGGCGGGGAGGGGAGACCTATAGGTGGGGAGGGGAGACCTATGGGCGGAAAGGGGAGACCTATGGGCGGGGAGGGGAGACCTATGGGCGGGGAGGGGAGACCTATGGGCGGGGAGGGGAGACCTATGGGCGGGGGGGGGGGGGGGGGGAGACCTATGGGCGGGGAGGGGAGACCTATAGGTGGTGGGGGGAGACCTATGGGCGGAAAGGGGAGACCTATGGGCGGGGAGGGGAGACCTATGGGCGGGGAGGGGAGACCTATGGGCGGGGAGGGGGGAGAGCTATGGGGGAGGGGGGGGGGGGAGACCTATGGGCGGGGGAGGGGAGACCTATGGGAGGGGAGACCTATGGGCGGGGAGGGGAGACCTATGGGCGGGGAGGGGAGACCTATGGGCGGGGAGGGGAGACCTATGGGAGGGGAGACCTATGGGCGGGGAGGGGAGACCTATGGGCGGGGAGGGGAGACCTATGGGCGGGGAGGGGAGACCTATGGGCGGGGAGGGAGATGGGCGGGGAGGGGAGACCTATGGGCGGGGAGGGGAGACCTATGGGCGGGGAGACCTATGGGGGCGGGGGGGAGAACTATGGGCGGGGTGAGGAGACCTATGGGCGGGGAGGGGAGACCTATGGGTGGGGAGGGGAGACCTATGGGCGGGGAGGGGAGACCTATGGGCTGGGAGGGGAGACGTATGGGCGGGGGGGGGAGACCTATGGGCGGGGAGGGGAGACCTATGGGCGGGGAGGGGAGAGCTATGGGCGGGGAGACCTATGGGCGGGGGGAGAACTATGGGCGGGGTGAGGAGACCTATGGGCGGGGAGGGGAGACCTATGGGTGGGGAGGGGAGACCTATGGGCGGGGAGGGGAGACCTATGGGCGGGGAGGGGAGACCTATGGGCGGGGAGACCTATGGGCGGGGTGGGGAGACCTATGGGCGGGGTGGGGAGACCTATGGGCGGGGAGGGGAGACCTATGGGCTGGGAGGGGGAGACCTTTGGCGAGGGAGGGGAGGCCTTTGGGTGGGGAGGGGAGACCTTTGGGCAAGGAAAGGTCTGGGGAAGCGAATTAACTTTAATTAGAAGCTTCAAATGGCGTATTTCAAGTGAAAATAATTTATTTGGATGACCCATACGGTTTCAAGCTGACCAATCAAAATGCACCAAGATGTCAGTGTTGACAGTCTGGACTACTACAATACTATAATCTCTTATCTTCCTTTAGTTTTTACTATATTTTCATTGTAGTTTCTTTTGGTTTTATTTTATATTCTTGGTGTGTAGCAACATAGCTTTACCGAGTAAATAAACTGAAAGCCTGAAAGAATACACATTTCTGGATTGAAGACAATGAAATTTCTTTTCTGCATTTTGAAAAATATATGTTCAACCAAAAAGTCCTTCATCATTTCACCTTTCACAACTCTACAAATAATCTCTTTAGAATCAGGAATGTCTGCATTGGTTGCTCCAGAGTTTGACTTGTCCTGAAGCGTTTGGTGGAATTTGTCGGAGTATGTAATTTTGTCTCTGTGTAGAAGCTTTATGTGTTCTCAAGCCTGTCAAGGCTTGGCTTTTTTCAGATTCATGGAAAATCACATTTTCCGAAATATCTCCATGCTGTTTAAAACTATGAAATAGAAATTTATGCCATAAGTCACACTTAGGCTCCTTAATATTTTAAGCGGGATAAAGTTGACTTCCGGTGGTCACGTGACATTAAGGCGAGAAAAATAGGAATTTGCAAATGGGCTGATGGGTGTCTTTTATTTCAAAGTTCTTTTGATGTTAAATTGTTACGTTTAATGTGCTTAATAACAATCTGTCCGGTATGGTTGACTTTAGTGTCGTGCTGATGAGATAATCGGCAAAATGGGTCACGTGACCATGTCATGAATTTCAATATTGTCATTTTTCTCATTTCTCATTTTTCTCATTTTGCTCATCGAACTTAACAATTTCTCATCAAAAGAACTTTGAAATAAAAGACACCCATCAGCCCATTTGCAAATTCCTGTTTTTCTCGCCTTAGTGTCACGTGACTACCGGAAATCAATTTAATCCCGCTTAAAATATTAAGGAACCTAAGTGTGACTTACGGCATAAATTTCTATTTCATAGTTTTAAACTGCATGGAGATATGTCGAAAAATATGATTTTCCATGAATCTGAAAAAGCCAAGCCTTAACAGGCTTTAGAATTTGGCATGATTTGTCTTTACTTCTGCGGAGTGCCATGCATGGGTGTTTGATTGCTCATCTGCTGAAATGCTTAAATGACACCATCATCTTTCATCAATCATATTCTTTGGGATTACACAATAGGGCCATTTATACGAGACCAAATAAGCCGCGGCTTACATAAGACGCGAAGCACGCGTATAAATGATACAAAAACTTCGTTCGCGACTTATATAAGCCGCGTCTAGCGTAAACCACGGACAGGGTACGGGTTTTGGAGCTGTTCTTATCTAAGACGGGCCTTACCTTGGTCGCAAACGTGATACTATAAAAGGTACAAAAACATGCTCTCGTCTTCGCTAAGACGTAAAGAACAACTGCGCAAGCCTGTCAGTTTTTTAGCCCAGTCCCTCAGCTCTCACTCGGTCGGAGGCAAAATGGCGACGTCCACCTCAAAACATTTGTCAACTATTAAAACACCAGCAAACCATTTTGAAAATAAACATAGCGCGAGTACCACAACCAATCAAGACACGCGTAAGAATGAAAATTGGCGATAGCCAATCAAAAGCTATTATATATAATCGTGCTACTATGCTGGGGGTCCAGAACAAGGAATCCTGCACTGATTCGCGGACTGACTATACCGTGGTTTTTGGATGCGAGCGCAGGCTAGCAAATTAAGGTCAAAAAAAAAAAGAAATATCATGTACGGCTGTAAATGCTGTGTCCATATATCCTCGCTAAAAGTAAAGGTGGATACCATTTTGAAAATAAACATAGCGCGAGTAACACAACCAATCAAGACACGCGTAAGAATGAAAATTGGCGATAGCCAATCAGAAGCTATTATATATAATCGTGCTACTATGCTGGGCGTCCAGAACAAGGAATCCTGCACTGATTCGCAGACTGACTATACCGTGGTTTTTGGATGCGAGCGCAGGCTAGCAAATTAAGGTCCAAAAAAAAAGAAATATCTGGACAGTTCCAGAAGCTTAAGAGCAGCAATTTATGTACTGATGTACAGATCTTGCTATTGCGGAGCAGCTTGATAACTGCGACACATCTGTCGGAGTAAGTTTACAACTGCAATTTCAGATTGTCTTTATTACTCGGGCTTGCTGTGGCAAGGCCCGAGTCTAAAAATGGAGTTCGTTTTGATCCGCAAATCTGCAAGTGGTCTCTAAAGCGCATGCGTCCTGTGGCGCTTTTTCGAATCGAAGGCTCAGATCAACGAGTAAGTGCCGATTGTCTTACAGAGAGCATTTATTGAGCTATTATTATTAGAGCGCATGCTTTATATGCTACTACGAATCATCGAAGGTACGTGTTGTGAAAAAAGCTTTGGAACGGGTCGGTCCGCGAACCCACAACTGATGTGTTCAGAGGAATTCAAAGGAAATCAAATGATGAATATTTGACTACAATAACTGAACAATGTGCGACTAGCAATGACAATACTTCGACCACAGACTAAATTACAAACATTAAGAGTTGAAACGAACTCCTCAGATGTTGAGAAAAGCAAGACCGAGTTTTGGTGGGAAGAACTTCGAAGGTGAGAAAAACAACAACTTAGAAGTCACCATATTGGATGTCGAAGCAAAACATAATCAACAACGAAACGGGAAATTAACTGATTTACTGTATGATTTACTGTGTGTGATTCTTACACTCAATATCCTGATTCCTTTGTTTATTTTTATTGTGCTAAATACTTGTGAACGGTACATTTTGACATTGCTTAACTCAGTATTGTTGTACAAATGATTGTGATTGTCGGCACGTGTGCTTTCTATGGATTCATGTATTCAGCGGAAAACATATGGTAAAAAATACTAGAGAAAGTTATCGATCTAACTAATGTACCTGAGTATAATGATGTTTAATATGGTGTCAATAAAAGTACAACAATTCAGATCTCGTTTATGCAAAGTATGTTGATTATAATTGTACTCGTGTTGTATGTGAATGTCATGGCTATAATTAAACGTGATCGTGAACCAAGCAGAGTACCAGTGAACA
Source organism: Actinostola sp. cb2023 (assembly GCA_033675265.1). Taxonomy (NCBI): domain Eukaryota; kingdom Metazoa; phylum Cnidaria; class Anthozoa; order Actiniaria; family Actinostolidae; genus Actinostola; species Actinostola sp. cb2023. The sequence continues at coordinate 247,449 of JAUJYZ010000548.1, forward strand.
TGTTGAAACGTCTCCAAAGAAAAGCAGAAAAATACGAAGGTATGTTTGAAGGCGTGTACGTAAAAACAAGTCATCCAAAATTGGTCGTTTATATTGAACATACAAGTCGAAGGAATACTATTAGCCCCTTATTAGCCCGAGTTCGCGCTGATACAGCGTCTAGTTATTATTTTCTTTATTATTCATTATTCCTCCGTAATACTGTACTGTAGTTGGTTTATCTATTAAATAATAATAACAGTGAAAATCATTACAGGATACAGGATAACCATGACAACGAAACTTCAGAGCGAGGCAAAAGCTTAGTAGACACAAAAATAAGACTCGAACCATTTATACGAACACTTCGCGTCTTATGCTAGACTCGATCGTATAGATGAGTAAGTTCGCGTCTTATGTAAGCCGCGGCTTATTTGGTCTCGTATAAATGGCCCTAATGAGAAATGTAGTCGACATGAAGCGCCTTCCATCGTGTCTTGCGACGCCATTTTGGAAATCTCAAGCCTCATGGTCTCGCTTCCAGCCCCACTCGATTGCAGATTTGCGACGCCGAACAACAAAAAATACAAGCTGCGTTTTTCAACTCGTGACGTGTTAAATGCACGGGCAGCCTGCGTTACTGGGGTTGGGTTCCGGCTGTAACACAGGCTAGGTTATCGGCTGCAACATGTACAGACATCACACATCGGACCATTACGTGACTCGAGTTTCCAACTGCTTGAGATCGCTGCCTAAGCAGGGTCATTAGTTCCATTAGTACCATAGTTGTATATTTATTTACTACAGACTTTAATAGCACATTTCAACACAACAAGTTACAAGAGTTCAGTAGTTAATCACTACGAGGCACATCCAAAATGACTGCACGATCTCACTGTACGTTATTCGCCATCATCTGCATCATTCTGGTCTTGCTCTGGAGATTTCCTTCCATTTTGTGCATCCATATCATCAACTGTAACAGGCGATTTGGAACGTGATCGCGAATTGGGAGACTGTGAAAGTGATCGGGATCTCGACTTGGAACGTCTTGGAGAATCAGATCGGGATCGTGACCTTGAACGTGACCTTGAACGTGACCTTGAACGTGACCTTGAACGTGACCTTGAACGTGACCTTGAACGTGACCTTGAACGTGACCTTGGACTGACGACGATGGCGGTAGGACCTTGGCCTGTCAAACAAAATATGTTGATTGGCTGTCAACACTGAATTCGGGGCTCATGATCAAGATATAAATGGGGTTGCTTATGTTGTAATGACAAATCAATATTCGTGCTTCGTGTTTGATCAGGGGTTCCAAACACCTCGATACAGATGAAAGTATCTCGGTGTTTAGTTGAAGGGGCCAGCGTGATTATAATAATAATAAATAACTTTATTTATACACGCTTGCCCCGTCAACAATAATTTGAAAAGCTGATTTCCACAAGGGGCGTGTGGTTACAATTGATAAAAAATTAATCTAGAACTACTTCAAATATATATATAAAATTACTAATATATCAATAAAATACTTATGCTATAATAACTACAATATATTCTAAACAAGATCTGAAAAAGTGTGAGCGGCAATTCTGTTTTTGAATAATGATAACGAGTTGCATTCGCGTAAATCTTTAGGAAGCGAATTCCACAATCTCGCCCCATTATAGCTAAAACTTTTTTTAAGATTTTCGGTGTTTGGTAGAGGTAACTGTAGTGAGGTAGATGAACCCCTGAGGTTATAATTAGTAATAGCTTTTTTACTTAAGAAAAGATCTGTAAGGCAACTTGGAGCCAGGCCATTGAGCACTTTGTACATTTGTTTTGCTTTTGTTTTAGCTCGTTGCGTTTCAAGTGTTTCCCACCCCAATGCATTTAACGCATCTAGACTGGGAGTATCGTTACTCATGCCCATGATTATTCGCGCAGACCTATTCTGGAGTTTTTGGAGCCTATTTGAGAGCCCTTGACCAAGGGTATCCCATACCTCACTACAGTAATTAAAGTGGGGTTGGACTAGGCCATTATATATAGAAATTAGAGTCTCTGTTTCTACAAAATCTCGAATTCTTCTTATGGCTCCTATTCCTGAAGCGACTTTTTTGGCTACATTCTCAATGTAGAGAAGGTGACTCCAACATAATTGCGAGTGCATTTTGTGATTTTTTTAACTCGCTCGTATCGCGTCAAAACCACTCGGATATTTCTGCATTTAACACATGTAATAAGTCGAACATCTAGGCTTTTAAGGGTGTATTCAAAATTTTATTTTTCAGCCGCGTTTGCCGTTACGGGCCGATTTTCTAACAGTGGTTTGTCATAATATTGTCCTCCTGTTCGCTCAAAAATCGTACGATTTCTATGAAACTTCAGATTCTTGTTAAATAGATTGTTATAATTTTGTCTGCCGGGTTTAAAAAAAATCTCTCGACTGCAACCTACCTACCTACCTACCTACCTACCTACCTACCTACCTACCTACCTACCTACCTACCTACCTACCTACCTACCTACCTACCTACCTACCTACCTACCTACCTACCTACCTACCTACCTACCTACCTACCTACCTACCTACCTACCTACCTACCTACCTACCTACCTACCTACCTACCTACCTACCTACCTACCTACCTACCTACCTACCTACCTACCTACCTACCTACCTACCTACCTACCTACCTACCTACCTACCTACCTACCTACCTACCTACCTACCTTCCTTCATTATTGTTATTATTATTATCATTATCATCATCATCATTATTGTTGTTATAATTATAATTATTATCATTATCATCATCATCATCATCATTATTATTATTATCATTATTATTATTATTATTATGTGGTGTTGGCGAGTAGTGAGCTCGGGCTTCCTGTCATTCTCGTCCCCAGACCCAGGGGTCGTTCCAGTCTCCACGATTTAGATCTAGCGACGCCTGCTACTTTTCGACAGTTGGTTGAAAAAAGTACTCCGTGCCGTGCCTCCATCTTTCATACATTTGTTCGTGTAAAAGATCTTCTCCTACGTTTTCTTTACTGAAGGAATAATCCAGGTAGGTGTACGTGGCGAATCAACAAACATCAAGTAGGCCTTCAACTGGAAAAGGGTTTCAACATTTGCTTCAACATGATACATTTTCGACTTTGTTGATTTATATTCCATTGTTGATCAAAGGATTGCAAGGTTTTGAAGCGATTGATTCCGTATAAACTTTGCTTCAGCATCTCTAGAACAATTATTTTGCTCTCACGAAAGTCCCTCCTTTCAGCATTTGTTGAACAAAGGCATACACGTTGAGTACCTTGGATAATACATAATTTAATTTATTTACAATGTCAAACACGTTTGCCACCATAGCTTGCTTAAAAGCACCAGTCAAGATACATATATCTCCAACAACGAGAATGGCAGAGCAAAAACATTGTTAATACGATGCTAATTAGCCATTTTAAAGTTGATGTTTGCTGGGATATTGTGGGGACTGTGCCAAACTTTCGATACATCACTTTAAATAGTAATATTCAATGACAGGGTTCCTGTCAATGACCATAACTTTCCAAGAGTGATTTATGTGATTGGCCTGTATTTTCAGTATGAAACAAAGGCCAAACAAAGAACTGTATACAAAAGAAAATATGCTAAAATGAGTGTTATTTGGTGTATTACACAGTTTAAAAATAGATGTATGTACTTCACAGTTAGAGTGATTTTCATAAACCCGTGAAACCATTGTGTGTGTTTTTTCTAAAATTACACGGAATTAGAGTGTATTAGACTACATGTATTAAAGTGCTAAATAAAATGATTCATGGATTTATGAAAATCACTCTAATCGATGCATATACCGATACTACACAGTTTATAATAGATGCATTTATTTTATACACGACTCTATTTAAACTAGCCCCAGGCTAAACTGGATGTTCCTGTTGATATACATTGTATATTGAATTTTAAAATAATAAAAAAAATCCAATAATTAAAAGTAATTGTTTTTGAAGCCGGCTTATTGTTTTTTTGTTTTTTGTTTGTTTTGCAATCAGGGTCAATCTGAAATGGCTGCTGTATGGACAGAATACAAAAGTAAGTCAGGACAGACTCTGTTTATCTACAACAAGATAACAGGACAACACAAGTGGCATTCTCAGCATTTAAATAGTGTAAGTTGAGTGTTGTATTTTACATTCAAGATTTCTTTCTGGTCGAGGTGTATTTCGTTAGAAAGGAATGAAACCTAAATCATACAGGCTTGGAGATGTTGCGGCCCTACTACTAATACACTTTTACCCACAATCATGTGCAAACCAATCATGTAAAGGTATCCCCCACCTAGCCTCCTTATTTAGTGGGAGGACCCGGACACTAAAAGGCTGTGTTCACACTAGGTTCCCTAAGCAGCTTAGACCTTGACCTAAGCAGCTTGACTAGTGTGGACACTTTTTAGACCGTTGTTCCAAGCTGCTTAGCAGGGCTTTAATTTTGCCAAAATTCAGCGTTCACACTAGGATTTGTTGAAAAATCCTTTAGAAGCAACTTGAAAACATGGTTTGAAGCGGGTGCAGCCCCAGGGGGGGTACTCAGGGGTATCAGTGACGGGGAGGTGCGAATGAGGCCAAACATTTTAACCCCAAAAAAGTCCAATTTTTCTCCGCATAAAATCGAGAACGGTAGGATATCATTGTTATCAACCCCAAAAAAAGTCCTTGACAAAATCTTCATATCAAAAAAAGTCCACCAGAAAAATGAAACCCCAAAAAAGTCCCAAGCCGCGAATTTCAAACCCAAAAAAAGCCTTCGCACCTCCCTGTCACTGATACCCCTGAGTACCCCCCCTGGGGTGCAGCTCGCTAATCCTGTTATTCTTGAGTTTTTTGTTTTTGAGCGCCAAATCAAAACCTACATTTTTGTATAGTCTTGTCTATCATTTGTTCTGCCTTACAAACTGATATGACCGGCAAGGAGAGAGACCATACACTTGACGAAGCAGCGAAGTACGTTACTTGTACTAGTATACAGTGTAGCGTTGACAGATAACTTACAGCGATACTCGCTTGAAATATATATAGTCTGAACACCAACAATTATCAAGCAGTTTGGTGTTGGAAGTTGATGACAGATTAGAAACATTAAAAATGGCCCAAGCAGCTTGAAAATGGCTTAGTGTGAACACAGCCAAAATAGCAGCAAATTAAATGAGGCTATACCCAGCCCATTCTGTCATTTTGGGTAAAGTTCTTGACACCCATCACAAGAACAACAATAATGTCTCATCAGGGTACATGTATGTTTTTTGAAAATCAGACCTACATTGTATGCCTTCTAATACGGACCATGCTCGAGGATCCAGCGGTTTTCTCCAGCTCTCCGAAGACTTCGGATCGCCAGACAAAAACTGATGGATCCTCGAGCATGTTCTAATACTACATGTAGATTACTGAACTTTGGTATACCTTTACTTGGTTTCAGGAGTCAAGTGAATATAGTATTGTTTATGGTCAACCAGTGTAAAATAATAGATTCCAATCCAGTCGTAAAAGACGTAAAAGATTCCGTTCCGCTTGACTTTATTCTCTAAAAGATACTCGCTCCTAAAAGATGTCCGCCATGTTCTTTTCTAAAAAAGCACGAGGTACCATGATCCTTTTCGCGTTAACTAATTACATATTCAACATCCTCCCCCCGTTGGGAAGCTCCAATAGGCTGAACAACTTAATCTTTACAATTCCAACTTGATACAACTATTGTATAACAATGTCAATGTTTCTAAATTTAAACTGAAATGAATGTGATTGTTCTCTTGAATCTCTTTCACTGTCCATCTACATTGTCATTTATTTCCAATGGGTATAACTTCTTTAACGGTCTCTTCATAGTTGTTGGTCTTCTGCTCTTAGACTTGACCATGATTTCAGCTCCGCGCACACGGTTGTCAGAACCAGCAATTAATTTGACCACCCTTCCAAGTCTCCAAAGTCTTCTGGGTTTATCGTCATCATGAACAATAACAACATCTCCAATCTTTACAGTATCTGCTTTACCTCTTTTCTTAGCAGAGTGACGGTGTGATTCTCGGCAGCTCCAACAAATATTCGTTTCTCCATCTGAGCCAGAAATGGTTCATTAGGCAGCTTAAATGTTTCATTCTTTTGCTCAAGTCAGATGTTGATACATCTGTGTCAAAGTTCAAGTTTGCTTTCATGTTCGCATCTGGTAAGTTCAATAATCTTCGGCCATGAAGTAAGTGAGATGGCGTCAGTGGGTTCATCAATGCCATCAACGGTCACGTATGACAACGGTCTTGAGTTGAGTATCGCCTCAACTTCAATCACTGTAGTCAGGAGTTCCTCGTATGTGAGGCTTGCTCTTCCCATTGTTTTTTTTAAACATCTCTTGGTTGACTTTATTAGTCTCTCAAAGACACCTCCCCACCATGGGGCTCTAGGTAAGTTGAATGACCATTCTATTCTCTCCTCTGCTAAATGTCGACGTACGCTAGGGTCGTTCATAAGACTAATTAACATCTTACTAGCTGCTTGAAAGGTTGTTCCATTATCTGATATAATCTTGGACGGTATAGACCTCGCCTGGCTGCAAAGCGTCTCAGGCTTCTGATGAAGGCTTCTGGTGTCATGTTTGGAACAATGTCCAGATGAACTGCTCTTGTTACACAGCACGTATAGAGACAAATCCATACCTTGTAGCTTGGTTTCTTCTTTCCTTCACTCACGTATAAAGGTCCAGCAAAGTCTATTCCAGTAAATGTGAATGGTGGACATTCCTTGATTCTCGACTCTGGTAATGGTGGTGACATTGGTGCATTGTAGGGTCTCCCTTCAAACTTACGACAAATGACACAATTATGGATAATCTTTCTCACTGTGTGTCTTCCCTTGACCAACCAGAACCTTGTTCTCAATTCTGTAAGTGTTTCTTTTACTCCGTTATGCATCACTTTCAAGTGACAATCCTTCATCAGAAGTATAGAATATTGGTGGTTGCCATCGAGTAGTATTGGGTGCTTAGTTCCATACGGTATTTGAGCATTAGATATTCTTCCCCCACATCGAATGACTCCTTGTTCATCAGTGAATGCTCCAAACTCTTGGTTCCAGTACTTATACTGATGGTTCCTTGTCATGACATCTTGAACTTCTTTTATCCAGTACAACTCTGCTTCTGTTATGTCGGTTTCTGTGATGGTCTTTATTTCTTCCTCCTTACTGAATTCCCTTGTCCTTGACCTGAGAGCTCTAGTAGACTTGTTCATAGTCTCTCTGTTCTTAACTCTTGATCTAAGGATTCTGACAAACTTAATGACTAGGGCGGTGACTCTTAAAAGTCTTTGCAAACTGCTGAATCTGTCACACTTGATTAATTCGCTGATGTGGATGCTTTCTTCTGTCACGAGTAGCGAAACCTGTTGGTTTCGTTTCTTCAAAGTCATTTCATCTAAGCATTCCGCTGGTGGATCCATCGATGAGTTCTCATCTAGAGTAGGTTCTAAGTTGGATTCACTGAGCCATGCTGGACCCGTACGCCAAGTTGAGCAACATGATAGCTCTGGAGCACTCATTCCACGTGAGGGTATGTCTGCAGGGTTTTCAATACCTGGACAGTGCTTCCACGCATGGGCAGGTACAAGTGTCCTAATCTCACGAACTCGATTTTGGACGAACTGCTTCCATTCCTTTTCCACTTGTATTATCCAATAAAGAGCTACGGTCGAGTCAGTCCAACAATTGATACTGTCTGCCGGAACTTCCTTCTCCAACGCTTCTGTTATCGTTACGATAAGCCTAGCTAAGATGAGTGCTGACACAAGTTCCAGCCGTGGGATGGTCTGTTTGTCTAGTGGGGCTACTCTTGTTTTGGATCCTACAAACTTCACATAAGTACTAGTAGTAGTCCTGACTTGTAAGTACACAACAGCTGCATATGCTTGGTTAGAGGCATCACAAAAGCCATGGTAATTGCAAGACACAACTTGCTCCTTGACTTCACTAAAGTAGCAACGATCTAGCAGAATTGTTTCCGAGTTCAACAAACTTTCAACTATTCTCTTCCATCTCTGTTTCAATTCATCATTCAATTCTTCATCCCATCCGACCTTTGTTATGCAGATTTCTTGTAGAAGCAACTTGATTTGCAGAGTGACAGGAGATAAGAATCCAATAGGGTCATAGAATTTTGCAGCAACTGCAGCCACGTTCCTCTTGGTAGGCTCTAGGTTACTAGCATACATTCCTAGAGAGTTCAGATCATAAATAAAGTTGTCTTCATTGAAATTCCACTGTACTCCAAGAATCTTGTGTTCTGTTGTGCATTCACTAGACTGTACCTGGTTAAGGTGTGTCTCATCAGTGTGGGTGTCCACACTTAAGTTATGTGACTCTGACGTAGAATTCATGCACTTCTCTATGTTAGCTTCATTGTCTTCTATTTGTTGTCTAAGTTCTGCAGAGTTAGTAACAAATTTCCTGAGATTGAATCCTCCTTCAGCTAATCTGACTTTAGATTTCAAGTACAGTTCATAAGCCTTGTCTACGGTTTCAGCTCCTGTGCTAACATCATCAACGTAGGTTGCACGTGTCATAGTTTCTACGAATTCTGAATCTTGTTGTCTATATCTTTCAATGTGAAAGTTCAGAGTTGCATTTAACAAGAATGGGCTTGAAGTGACTCCAAATGTAACTCTGGTGAATCTCAACACCACTATGTTGGGTGTGTCCTTGCTTACATCGTCAATCCAAAGAAATCTGAGAACATCTCTATCTTCTTTAACTACAGATATGTTCAGAAATGCCTTTTCAATGTCACCTGCTAAGGCTAGTTTGTGAGATCTAAATCGTAGAATAATTTCCATTATCTTTTGTGACATCGTTGGGCCAGTATAAAGACAATCGTTGAGGGAGGGTCCAGTAGACTTGCACGAAGCATCATAAACTACCCGCAACTTTGTTGTACTTTTATCTTTCCTGATAACTGCATGATGAGGTAAATAATGGACTTTACCTTCTTCTCCAGGTTCCGGTGTATCCACTACTTCAACAATCCCTCTCTTAATCTGGTCTTTAATAACTGCATCATACTCTAGTAATATGTCAGGTTCTTGTCTCAGTCGTTTAAGTAAGCCATTTAAACGTTTCAGACTAGTTTCATAATTGTCTGGAAGGACTGGTCTTGGGTCCTTCCAAGGTAGATGTACTTCATATCTTCCATCATGGAATGAGATTGTATCAATAAATTCACTGTACACTGTTTTCTCTGGTTTGATGATACCCAGAGATTCTAGATCCCAGAAGGCCTTAAGATCATAGTTTACATCATCCGTGGGTAGATGTGCTGGTGCTACATTGCTACTTGTTACTTGTAGAGTATGGGTCTGTGTCACTAGATTGGTGGTGGCCCTGTCATTGGGCATGTCATCCTCCATGGGTCCAGATAGAACCCAACCCAACTTAGTATGAATTGCTGTGGGGCCACTCTCCCCTTTAATCACACATCCAGTCACTAGCTTCCAATACTGATCAGATCCAATCAGTAAGTCAATTTGTGCATCATTGTTCCCCAGAATGGGATCTGCCAGCTTTAAGTTGGCTAGGTGATTATACTTCTCTTGAGCTTCTAAGACTGTTTGTTTAATGACTGGAGTGCAAATAAAGGGCACAGAATATGCTGATATATTGATACTCCCTCCATCTTGGGTTTTAAGGTCAAGCTTAACAGCATGACAGTCAATGGGTTTCTCACTTGTTGACCCAAAGGCTTGGATAAGCATGGGTTCTGTGTGTTCAGTGGGTAGATTCAAGGCTGACCTCACCTTGTCGACGATATAGGATCTTTGACTCCCCCCATCTAGAATAATTCTGACCTTCATATTCACAGTTGAGTTTTCTCCTGAAGCTTGTGCTTGGGCTGTTTGAAGCAGTATTGGGGTTCCTGCACTGACATACATTGATGTAGATGGGGAGCTATTGAACTGTGTGTTATTTGCTGTAGGCTTATGCTGTCCTTGTGATTGTTCAGTGTCCTTTCCTTGGTTACATATGCTGATGTGATGAAGTCCGTTACACTTGATACATTTCCCTTTGGATCTACATTCTTTGCTAATATGACCCCTTCTGAGGCAAATAAAACATCTTCCAGTCCTCATCAATACCTTCTTTCTTGCCGCTACATCTGTTACCACATTACAACTATTGGAAGTATGTGCTTGTTTGCAATAGGAACATGTGATACTGTTGCTGGTGGCACCTGATACTAATGTTGCTGCCGTGGGTAGACGTGTAGCACGGTTAGTAGTAGAAGGTTTACTTGTAGACGTATTAGACGTATTAGATGTATTTGCTCCAGCACGCTCTCTGGCTTCCAGCTCAGCTTCAAACACCTTTAACAAACGCTCTAGCTCCATCTCTTCACCTTTCACTTCTCGATTAATCAATAACTTTAGTTCTTGTGGGAGCTTATTCATAACAATAGATGACAAGAGAGTTCCATAAGAACTTGAAGGTACACCAAGAGACTTCAGACTACGTACATGTGATTCTATAGTGTCATACAACTGTCTCAATTCCTTTACTTGATATCCTGACCTCACAGGATTGACATTGAGAATAATTTCCATGTGTCGATTAATTATCTGTTGCTTGTTTCCAAACCTTCTCTGTAATATTGTTATAGCTTCCATGTAGTTAGCATTGGTGATTGATAATCCTGCGATTGCATCAGAGGCCACTCCTTGTAGTAGTGATATCAAATAATTAAACTTATCAATAGATGCCAAGTGCTGGTTATTATGTATTGAGGCTTCATAAGTATCCCAGAAGGACTGCCATTTGCTTAAATCACCACTAAATTTCTTGAGGTCAAGCTTGGGTAACTTTACTTGAGGACCCTTGGTCATATATAGGGTTGGACGTTGGTAAAGTTGAACTTGAAGACATGTGTTGATTACCAGAACTAGAAGATTGTTGATCAGAACTTGAAGATTGTTGATCAGCACTTGAAGATTGTTGATCAGCACTTGAAGATTGTTGATTATCTTCAGAAGTTGACGGTTGATTTTCACCACTTGAAGGTTGAGTTACAACAACAACAGGAATTTCGTGTGATTCAGGTGAATGCTGTTTATTCGTTATCTTGGCTTGGCTACGAATTAAACTCAACTTCTCTTCGATTCTGAACATGTAGTGTCGTATGTTTCCTCTCAGACGATCCGCTTCTTCAATTTCTCCTTCTATGTCTTCGTCTTTGACGAGTGCTAAAATTTCATCGTCGAGTGTATGCAGTAGACTTAGCTTTTCTTCCAACGTTGTCATTAGTTGTCTCAGCTTTGGCTCGTGCCCTGCTGGGTCTTCAAGATCCATTATTTCGTCAACAACTCCAAAGATTTGCGTCAACGATCCCTTGTGACCTCCACGTATCTTCCTTTTCCGGGTAAGATCGGCAGACGACATGATTTCAACTCAGTGTAAGACTTTGATTCCAGTTGTGAGAATTTGATTCGACTTCCAATTAAGACTTTGATTCGTAAGACTGTGATTCCTATTAAAACTTTGATTCGTATACCGTAAGACTTTGATTCGTAAGACTTTGATTCCAATTAAAACTTTGATTCGTATACCATAAGACTTTGATTCGTAAGACTTTGATTCCAATTAAGACTTTGATCCGTACATGTAATTGTAAGACTTTGATTCGTATTCCGTAAGACTTTCAGTTCCAATTCCAACGCGTTGAGATTCCAATTAAATGTTCAAGATCCGGCTCGAAGGACCATGTAAAATAATAGATTCCAATCCAGTCGTAAAAGACGTAAAAGATTCCGTTCCGCTTGACTTTATTCTCTAAAAGATACTCGCTCCTAAAAGATGTCCGCCATGTTCTTTTCTAAAAAAGCACGAGGTACCATGATCCTTTTCGCGTTAACTAATTACATATTCAACAACCAGTGATCTTCAAGGAGCTCTGTAGTGTAGCCACACAGACAGATGACTGTGGCTGTAGCAATGGGTGTACGTCCATGTACATCAGTACAAATACAAATAATGTGCTCAACAGCTGCTATACATGTACAAGCAGCTCTGAACGACCTTCAAATGTTGTGTGTGAGCTTGAAGTTGACCCAGTGAAAACACAAATACAACTAGACAACTGCATTGTCAATAAACAAGTGAAAGACTTTTCAACGATGCCAGATGGATTAGATATCCCCTCTAAAGAGATCCTGGTTGATAACAGATTAGGCTTGCCACTAGTCATTACAGAAACCCAGTTTGATGAGAGAGACGAAAATCCCTCTGAACACTTGGTGGATACTGTTGTCAAAAACAGTGCCACCCTCCTTGGTGTGTCTGGTGGAGAGAGGGGAGGTGTTCAGTTCTCCAGTGATGACAGAGCTGAAGGAGAAATAAGTTCTGATTGTAAATCTACGATTCAAAGTCATAGGAATGAAAGCAACGAAAAGGACTCTACTGCAAGCATGTTCAGAACAGAAAATGGACAATTTCAATGCTCAATTTGTAGTAAGATGTTTGTGTTCCAACAGCACTGTGTCGTTCATCTAAAACGACATTGCAAAGGAGAGAAACGTTACAAATGTTCATTCTGTGATAAGGCATTCAGCAATAATTTCCGTCTAACTGTACATCTGCGAATCCATACTGGTGAAAAGCCATTTCGATGTGTTCACTGCAATAAGGCATTCCATCGTAAAGATTTGCTTGTTGTTCACCAACGGGTACACACTGGAGAGAAACCATACACTTGTTCTGTTTGCGATAAACGATTTGGATATAAATGTGATGTAACGGTGCATCTCCGAACCCATACAGGGGAAAAGCCATATCAGTGTCCTTTTTGCGAAAGGTCATTTCGACAAAGAGGCCAACTGACTGTGCATCTCCCAACACACAATGATGAGAAACCGTACAGATGTTCCATATGCGACAAGGCATTTAAGCGTAAAAAATCTCTCAATGGTCACTTGGAGCGAAAACATTATAGAGAGTAGATCTCCATACCAAATACACTCTCCCTCCACCAGGGCTCTGTTACTTAAGGTACAGACACATGTGCAACATTGCATCTAACATTGCTGGCAACATGATTGCAACGTGTGTCCACCTCTGCAACTGTGTGACCAAACATATTGCACATGTAAAATTGCAGACTAGGTAGAAACACACTGAAATCATAATAATAATAATCATGCGATTGTCGGCAGTTGCTGGGTTGCAATCAATCCCTGGAGAATTAAAGTACAAATGCGCAACAGCCATGTTGGTGGTAGAAACAAAAAAAGCTAGTTATCAGGCACCAACATGGCTGCCACATCACATGCAATCCAGCAATAGTGTGCAATCTGACTTGGTTGAACCCTCGACGCTGCCTTATTTCCTTTCTGATACAAAAAATACCTCGCAGAACATTGTAAAATATCTACATGTACATATATATATTTATTGAGTCGGTAATTAGACATCACACCTGGTGTGATTGAGCACTGGGATGCATTGTAGCATGAAATTAAAGATGCATACTTATGGGCCTCCATGTTTTTTTCTTACGATCGTAAGACGACATAACCTTCCTCCAACAAGATTTGTGAAGAAAGAGGTCGACTGTCGATAAAACCTCATAGATCAGCTTTTAGTGGTCTCATTCCCAGTCCCACTCGATTGCAGATTGTGCTTAGTCGTCATAGCTGTATTCACTTCTTAAAGTGATCAAATCAGTGTTTGGTTACTTGTTGGGTGACTCCGAACATACAGAATTTGGAATCGCCCGGCACTCGACAACATAATTTGTATAAACTACTGGTTAAGAGGGTAACAGTGCTAGCAAAATCGAGAAAACATACATGTACTTAGATTTTGGGGAACTAGTCAGCTAGATATCTTTCCGTGATTGATTTTGAAGGCTGAACTTGCCCCTTGACCTCCAATGCTTCCTGATTGGTTTGTCATTTGTAATCTCTCTCGTGGTCAGACTTGATGTCTCCAACTCTACATTCCTCGGCGTGTACCAACAACAACAACAAATAAAAATCCTGTATTCTTATACTCATGCCCGGCCTTAGGCCTGGGCACGAGTAACAAGAGTACAAACAATAAAAGCGTGGAACAGTACTAACTTGATAGTACTAAATAGAGTGATGAAACAATAGAAAACAAAGGATATTTAACAATTAGTACTATTTAGCCAGATTTAGTACTAGAGTGCAAACCATATGTCCGTGAAACAGTACTAACTAATTAGTACTAAATAGCACTGATGAAACAATAGAAAACAATAGAGATAACACTATTTAGTACTATTTAGTAATAGTACTACATGTGTATTTCACAGACATGGTTTGCACTCTATTTCATGCTTTTAGTGTTTGTACTCTATCTAGTAATTAATAACTTATACATATCATAGGATTTAGTTAGATTTCAAAAGTTAGAAGTGTATTGCGAGTTGCAAACTCATGTCGCATGAACAACAATAAATAAATATTTGTTTTAGTCTAATAATTTTATTTTATTGTCCAGAATAGGAATATTTCAGTGACCTACTGTATGACATACACCAGGAACTTAGCCTGCAAGGCACACATTTTTACGTCTTATGCTTACAAACAAGGCTGGATACTGACAATGTGTGACATTATTTATGAAAAATAATGATTTCGTAGCAATGTAATATATCGTAAAGTTCCGAAAGTAGTGAGGTCGTTACTTTCGGATTTAGCAACCTTAGGTAACTGTACTTTCGGGGGCTCGCTACTTTCGGATATTTATGGTATACGATATAATAGCATTCAGATACAGGCCTTCAGACCTGTCGACCCAGAGTAAGATTGTTTCTTTGCTTTTCTATACATTTCAATAACTCTCAACCTTTCTTTGTCCATTATTGCCTTCTCAGTGTCTGTCATGTGCTTTCTTTTTCTTGCTTTCACTATTAGACTTTTACTCTGTTTAGGTGTGTTTTCTTCTGGCGAAAATTTGCTATTTAATAGAAGTGATTTTTTCCCCTAAAAAGAACAACAACAAGGGCATGGTTAGTCAAAGAACTTAGGGAACGCCTAGTCGACGGCTAGTCATTTGCACGCCTGTACTCATAAATATAGCCTGCAAAACAATCCCTAAACATTTTCCCGAAAATCCGCTGAGAAGAGTTCATGTTTAAATGAGTTGTTGATCACGCGGCGAGACAATTGAACGAGACGAAAAGACGCCAGGGTAGTGAGGCGAGAAGGGAAGAACTACAAGTCTTCTTGGCGCAGTTTCGCAAAAAAGAAAGGGCTGTTTTGCAGTCTATAGGTTCTGTGACGCTCGCTTGTTCATTTCTTGGCCTCGATTACGAAGGTATTATTATTTATAATATAAATATTGGTAACATCCTAAGAACCCACAATTTCATTGGATGCTAGGCGTGCACCATTTTTGTACAGTACATACAAAGTCACCTTCTATTTGTTAAATGGCACAAGCTTATTCTGGTAAAACCGTGCGATCTGATTGGTTGTTTAGCAGGCAAGATTCTCCGGTAATGCACATGGGCGATTATGGATTTTTTGTCATGACAAAAATAACCTTGCCTCGATTAAAATTGCCATCTAATAAACAACTTTTAAAATAACCTCGCTTGCTTGGTCAGTACAGGAAAATATCAGACCTCTGTCTTTTGTACAAAACTTGCCTACGGCTCGGTCTGTATTGTCAAGACCTTGGTCTGATCTTTTCCTGTACTGACCTCGCGCTTGGTCATTAATTAGTTAATAATAGTTTACCGTGTCTTGTAGAGGGACTTTACGTGGTTTTGCTGTTAACACTGGTGGCTGTGAAGCTACATCACCAAATCTTACATCATCTGAAAGTGAAAAACCAGTAAAGTCTGCGATTCAGAAACTAAAGTAGGAGCTGCTCGCAGGCTATAGAAACTTTGTACTGTGATTTCTTAGTCTTCTTTTTCTACATAGTATTCCTTTCTTTAGATTTTACAGGGGGGGATGGATATTTTATAAAAAAATTGGGACCCCCCTTTAATGGAAAATTATCCCTTACTTTCACATTGCCTCATATCAGCATCAATTTATTTACATTAATTAATTATTCGGATATTTTTATGAAAAACAAAGTTTGAAAACTGGACCACTGAAAAGCTGGTGGCTACGGCCCTGAAGTAAGTAATGAGGGGTAACCTTCAATTGACCAGTCAAGGGAGAGTAGTAGCAATACGGTACTTCTAAGTTGCATCATGCTACAGAAACTGGAGTTCTAGCAACAGTCACACGGGCCGTGTGACTTTAGCTTATCAGTCTGTTCAACATTTTGTACCTTTTAAGTCAGTGAAGTCAACAGATGTTGTTTGCAAGGCTCGTTCAGGATTCTTCTTCACTTTTAGTTTTTCTTTTCTTTTCTTTAAGTGGCTGGAGACACCAAACATCAATAAATTGAGTTTATTAAACTTGTGTTTTTTTACCGTGAATATATTTTATAAATACATTTTGTCTGTCTGTCTGTCTGTGTCATATTACAATATAAAAGGCAGTGAACTGTACTACATGTATACATACAATGTACATGTACACACACATTTGTGCTTGTAACTATAAGCCGCCAAATTGGGTTTAGCAGAATGCAGATTTACTATGTACTAATTGAAGGGCTCCCTGCAAGAACAACGTAAGTGATCTTTGATCAAAATCAAAATTCTCAAGATTCTTTGAAGTTCAAAGGAGAATTTGGGTTTTGATCACAAGTCACTTACTCTGTTCTTGCAGGGAGCCCTTCAATTGACTGAGTGGGACGGCCGGACTCAAGGGCTCGAGGTCATGCAGTACGGAACGATCGCAGCAAGGTCCATACACATGACCAAGAACCAAATATTTTCCAGTCCGGTACGAAATTAGTCTCCCCTGGCAGCTCGCAGCCGTTTTTAGTTAAATTTTTATTATTTACCTTGTTGATTCTCAATGTCTCTATTAAGTTATTTTTATCTCCATTTTTGTTTTGTCTTTTATGTTACCCTTCATTTCTTTATTAAGTATTTGTAATTTTTCTTGTTTTTTTTCTTCTAATTTTGTAAATCTTAAAATAATTCTATAACAAAATAAATGTAATATATCACCTCCCGCCTAGATTAGTTTTTTTGCTACATTTGTATTTGCGGGATGGTGTTAAACTTGTAAACTTAATTGTTATTTTTTGTAATAAACTTGAAACTTGAGTGTTGTCATGCAACATTCTCCAGAGAGCATTCTTTTATCTAAAACTTCAGCTGGTTTTGGTTGTTCTTTCGGCCTATGAAGGTTTTGTTCAATAAATGATATAAGTCCTAGTGGGAAAATGTTTGATGACGTAGATGAAAGCCAAGAATTGATATCAGCTGGTTGGCCATCACAGTAAACATCGCAGCTATAAAGCACATTCATGTTATGTAAAGTTTGGCATCACACCTGAATACACGCACAATCATTTTACATTGAATTTGCATACTTTTTTCTTCTGTCGCTCATCTTGTACTGTCCTTTCAAAGACTGGACTACTGCTACGGCTGCTTCTTTGTCAATCCGATGGAAATATTCACGTGGATCCTCGTCTTTCTGTTTCTTAAATAACACAACTTTTTCTTTCTTAGTCTTGTCATCTGCAAGTACATACAGATACATGCATGTTAAGGTCTAGACTGTGAGTGTTATTTTTTTAGAATCGTTTTCGTAAAAGTGGGAAAGTTACCATACTGTGCCTTGCCATATTGAAAAAGTTTGACTGGATGAGATGCATCTGTGCGCTTTTTGATTGGTTCAGAAAGGAAATCATTTGAGTGTCAATGATATATTGGTACCGTAGTTTTCCCACTCATACGAAAATGACTCTAATGCACAGCCTGTAGCTATAGTGAATAAGGAAACAGTCGGGTAATGAAAAATATTCACATACAAAGTCTCTTATTTTCTTATATTTTTACCTAATCTTTTGAGTTTCTTTTTCGTTTTTGACTTTACTTGCTGTGCTCGTTCTAGAAGGGTTTTCATTGTTCTTGGCATTTTTTGCTCATCGATGGATTTTGTGTCAAATGCTTTGTTTCTTCTTTTTCTTTAAAAGATAAAACCATCAATAATAATTATTATTATATAGTCAAGTCAATCCGCGCGCTCTGATTGGCTGAAAACTGTGCTTTATCAGAGAACGGAGCACAGTTTGATGACGCTATTTTTCAAAAAGACCAAAATACTGAAGAAAACAAACCAAGCGCGCGCTCGATGGCGTAACTGGCGTCAGTAGCGCGCGCACTTCACTCGCTAAAATTGTATTAAAAAACAACAGAATCCTCAAATGTCTTGCCATAAATTCATAGTTTCTATATAATAAAGCAAATAGAACAGCTTCATCTGTGCTCCGTTCAGTTATAAAGCACTTAGGAAGTAACGATAGCACTCGAGAAGTGAGGAGACACTCGCCTACGGCTTGTGTTTCTCCCTACACTTCTCTCGTGCTATCGTCACTTCCTGCGTGCTTTATAACTGAACGGAGCACAGATGAAGCTGTTCTATTTGTTAATTAAATACATCATTCAATGACTCATACTTTAGGTAACATCTACATTTGTAACAACATGTACATGTATATAAATAAATAAACGTACATACATGTATCCATCAATCATCATCATCATCAATACATTAGGGTCGTTTTCGTATGAGTGGAAAGTAGCTACGGTACGGTTCTTGCCGTACCGTGACTGTATCGCGCCATCATCATGCCGTATCCAAGCATTCTGATTGGTTGAGCGATGACTGCGCGTTGTGATTGATTGAATGCAATGTCTTTGATTCCATACAGTGACTGTAACTCCGTGCCGTAGGTTTCCCACTCATAGGAAAATGACTCTATCTACAAATGTAGATGACAATAACAATTTTACATGTACACTTTCATGAATGCTAATTGTTATCATCATCATAATAATGAACTTAACCATCTCCCTCACAAGAGTGCCATATGGCACTCCTACATTTATGTAACTGTCCTAAAATCCAATAATAATAATAATAATAATTTAATAATAATATTAATAATAAAATTCAAAAAAACAAAAAATTGTCCTAAAATCCCAAGAGCACTTTTATGTAAATGTCCTAAAATTAAATAATGATAATAATAATTATATTAATAATAAAATTCAAAAACAAACTGTCCTAAAATCCCACTCCTATTAAAAAAAATATTATAAATTATAAAAAAAATCAAAAAAAAAACCTGTCCTAAAATCCCAAGAGTGCCATATGGCACTCGTTTATGTAAATGTCCTAAAATCAAATAATAATAATAATTATTATATTAATAATAAAATTCAAAATCAAACTGTCCTAAAATCCCACTCCTACATTTATGTAACTGTCCTATTAAAAAAAAAATATAATTCAAAAATTCCAAAAAAAAACCTGTCGTAAAATCCCAAGAGTGCCATATGGCACTCGTTTATGTAAATGTCCTAAAATCAAATAATAATAAAAATTATTATATTTAGACAGGCAAAAACATATGACAAAATGTTATTATATTAATAATAAAATTCAAAAACAAACTGTCCTAAAATCCCACTCCTACATTTATGTAACTGTCCTATTAAAAAAAATAAAAAATAAACAAATTCAAAAAAAAAACCTGTCCTAAAATCTCAAGAGTGCCATATGGCACTCGTTTATGTAAATGTCCTAAAATCAAATAATAATAATAATTATTATATTTAGACAGGCAAAAACATATGACAAAATGTTATTATATTAATAATAAAATTCAAAAACAAACTGTCCTAAAATCCCACTCCTACATTTATGTAACTGTCCTATTTAAAAAAAATTATAATAAAAAAATTCAAAAAAAAAACCTGTCCTAAAATCCCAAGAGTGCCATATGGCACTCGTTTATGTAAATGTCCTAAAATCAAATAATAATAATTATTATTATATTAATAATAAAATTCAAAATCAAACTGTCCTAAAATCCCACTCCTACATTTATGTAACTGTCCTATTAAAAAAAATTTATAATAAACAAATTCAAAAAAAAAACCTGTCGTAAAATCCCAAGAGTGCCATATGGCACTCGTTTATGTAAATGTCCTAAAATCAAATAATAATACAAATTATTATATTTAGACAGGCAAAAACATATGACAAAATGTTATTACAGTATATTAATAATAAAATTCAAAAACAAACTGTCCTAAAATCCCACTCCTACATTTATGTAACTGTCCTATTAAAAAAAAATTTATAATAAAAACATTCAAAAAAAAAACCCGTCCTAAAATCCCAAGAGTGCCATATGGCACTCGTTTATGTAAATGTACTAAAATCAAATAATAATAATAATTATTATATTAATAATAAAATTCAAAATCAAACTGTCCTAAAATCCCACTCCTACATTTATGTAACTGTCCTATTAAAAAAAATATATAATTCAAAAATTCCAAAAAAAAACCTGTCGTAAAATCCCAAGAGTGCCATATGGCACTCGTTTATGTAAATGTCCTAAAATCAAATAATAATAAAAATTATTATATTTAGACAGGCAAAAACATATGACAAAATGTTATTATATTAATAATAAAATTCAAAAACAAACTGTCCTAAAATCCCACTCCTACATTTATGTAACTGTCCTATTAAAAAAAATAAAAAATAAACAAACCAAAAAAAAAAACCTGTCCTAAAATCTCAAGAGAGTGCCATATGGCACTCGTTTATGTAAATGTCCTAAAATCAAATAATAATAATAATTATTATATTTGACCTGCCAAAAACATATGACAAAATGTTATTATATTAATAATAAAATTCAAAAACAAACTGTCCTAAAATCCCACTCCTACATTTATGTAACTGTCCTATTTAAAAAAAATATATATAAAAAAAAAAAAAAAAACGCTGTCCTAAAATCCCAAGAGTGCCATATGGCACTCGTTTATGTAAATGTCCTAAAATCAAATAATAATAATTATTATTATTTTTAATAAAATTCAAAATCAAACTGTCCTAAAATCCCACTCCTACATTTATGTAACTGTCCTATTAAAAAAAAAAAATTATAATAAACAAATTCAAAAAAAAAACCTGTCCTAAAATCCCAAGAGTGCCATATGGCACTCGTTTATGTAAATGTCCTAACTTCAAATAAATATAATAATTATTATATTTAGACAGGCAAAAACATATGACAAAATGTTATTACAGTATATTAATAATAAAATTCAAAAACAAACTGTCCTAAAATCCCACTCCTACATTTATGTAACTGTCCTATAAAAAAAAAATTTATAAAAAAACATTCAAAAAAAAAACCCGTCCTAAAATCCCAAGAGTGCCATATGGCACTCGTTTATGTAAATGTACTAAAATCAAATAATAATAATAATTATTATATTAATAATAAAATTCAAAAACAAACTGTCCTAAAATCCCACTCCTACATTTATGTAACTGTCCTATTTAAAAAAAATTATAGTAAAAAATTCAAAAAAAAACCTGTCCTAAAATCCCAAGAGTGCCATATGGCACTCATTTATGTAAATGTCCTAAAATCAAATAATAATAATAATAATAATAATAATAATAATAATAATAATAATAATACTACTAGCAGTTGCATATTATGCAAAGGAAGTGCTGCTGAGCCACACCAACAACAAAACATGATTAGTCAAGATTGAGAACTGTAGACAAAGCTAGTGAGAATTGCATGTATTAACTGTAAAATATTAACTACAATGGGTAATTAGTTCAGGGACAATGTTTCCATATCTCTACTACGACCGGCAATTGAGGTAAAGTCTGTCACCTTCGGTTCTAAGGATCTCATCAATCGTTTCGGGACCCTTTCGGAAGTCCACCGAGCGATCGATAGGCAAATTCTGAGCAAATAACACTTGAGAACACTGGCATCCTCTCGAAATGTCACTGAAGCGTTTGTCACCTTGATGAATAGTTCCAGCAGTAAATAAACTCGTTTTTAACATGATAAATATTCAAAAAATCACACTGTTGTTGTATTACCATCGAAATAGCCACAAAATTATGCAGTCCACAGGTAGCCCGACGTTTGACACGAGACAGATTTCCGGATACCAAAAGATCGAAAATCTAGCTGGCATCCAGACCACAGGTAGCCCAACGTTTAACACGTGACAGAAATCAGGATACCAAAAGATCGAGTGCTGTCAAGACTATTTCGCTGCTCGCTACACTCACAGCAAAAAATTCAAAATCAAACTGTCCTAAAATCCCACTCCTACATTTATGTAACTGTCCTATTTAAAAAACATTATAATAAAAAATTCAAAAAAAAAACCTGTCCTAAAATCCCAAGAGTGCCATATGGCACTCGTTTATGTAAATGTCCTAAAATCATATAATAATAATAATAATTAAATATTAATAATAAAATTCACAAACAAACTGTCCTAAAATGCCACTTCTACAATTATGTACATGTAACTGTCCCATTAAAATAATATTTATTTCATAATAAAATTCAAAAACAAACATTCATGTAACAGTCACACAGTGATGCAAGACTCATCTCAACTGTCAATATTAATAATAATTGAAGGGGTGCCCATGAAAACTGCATATGTGACTATTTTGATGATTTTCAAAATGTTATGCAATTGCTTCAAAAATACACCTACTGGCTTATTGATACCTATATAAACATGATTTGGTCATTTTTAGATCGATTACACTAGAAAAAGAGCTTGTTTTGCAGTTTGCCGTTTTTCATAGAAAATCAAAAATGCGCGTTTTTGACGTCATGACAATGTGCGACATTTGACTTTGATTTTCTTCCAAAATACATCATTGTGAAACAAAACGCCACTTGCTCGGCAAACTTCCATCTCCCTTCTTGATATATTCGGGGATTTTCAATTCGACTATTTCAGGATCCCTGTTGTTTTCCAACGCACGACCGAACTGCATTCTGGGATATCATGAACATTTTTGTCAGCGACATTCCGTACCTCCATGTTTTAGAGAAAGTTTATAAAGTCTTTTATCACCCGGGCCTACAGGCAAACTAATGCACCGGTTGCATTCTTTACAAGTCCAAAGTCGCCAAAACTGCCTTAGTAGGTCCTCGAATCCACCACAGAACGACCAGAGGCAACAACTCTCACTCAGCTGAATCCGCCATTTTGCAAATCTGGCACCGTGTTTGCAGATTCAGTTTCATCGTGAAATTGCACCTCACCCCTGATTTCTTCCAGGAGAATGGCCTCTACCACCACAGTCAAGCTTAATGATGCTGTTCTGGGGGCTTCTGTGGTGAAAACATGGCAATAAAAGACTTTAAATTGTGGCAAAGTGGCCCAGTTCTGCGAAGCACTTCCAGAACCGATAGCCATGCCACGAGACAACTTAACCGCGTGATAGTTTGAGCCCGCGAGCTGTCAAGATTTCCATGGCAACAAAATTCGCTAAAAACTTCTAAAATCTCTGGCAGTGAAAGGTTGAAATCATTCACATCTGAAGGTTTGTTATTGGTGAACAACACGTACAGATCACTGACGCGTAAAAGTTTCCTAATTTGCATATTTTCACAAACTATCCTGTCAATGAATTCAAGTAGAAATTAAATATACTGTAGTGCCCAAAATTCGAGTGTAATCGATCTAAAAAACACCAAATCATGTTTATATAGGTATTTAGCAGCCAGTAGGTGTATTTTTGAAGCAATTGCATAACATTTTGAAAATCATCAAAATAGTCACATAACATTATATGCAGTTTTCATGGGCACCCCTTCAATTATACACAGGTCTCTTATTACAAAGTGTGAGGTTCATACCATACATTATGGACCAAGCTTGTTTCACTGACATAAAATGTAATTGGGCCATAAAAAGTGAGAGGTATTAAACTTATGGTATGGACCGTGCTAATTGCTGACGCAGCGAGCGAGCCTGAAGCGAGCGAGCAAGGAAGCAATTCTAATTCATTCACATAGGCAGAAGAAATCTCGATTTTTACCCGGCATGCAGTTTCCAATAACCATCATGCAATTCTCAAGAACCATCATGCAATTCTCAAGAACCATCATGCTTTTCGCGCCAACTCCCACATACGCTATAGCCTGAAGCGAGTTGTTTTCCTATTCAAGCTTTCGTATGCTTTAATACCAAAAGGGACAAAATATCAAGTTGTCGATATATACATTAAGTTGTAAATATATACATCAAGTTATCGATATTTATACAATGCATCAAACTGTAAATATAGACATCAAGATTCAAATATACATCAAGATTCAAATATATACATCAAGTTGTCGATATGTATACATATCAAGCTGTAAATATATACATCAAGATTCAAATATACATCAAGATTCAAGCTTTCACGTTTCTGATCGGTAAATGTCGTGCCCAAAATCTGTGTCCCTAATTAATTTGTACATGTGTATGTTTCTTTAGCCGGTATATCCTGACTCGTAAGCCCATCAGATACCGTATCTTGTGCTTTTCGTGGGAATTGTGTAGTTCAGAAGATGACCGTATTAATTGAGCTGATTAGTGCCGGCTGACCGTGTGTCAGTTTCAAGTGTGAATATTCGCATTGAAATCTCAATTATAAGTAATACATTAGTTATTCATAAGCTGGCCAGTTTTTCAAATAGACAAATACTATTCAAAACAAAGAAAGGTAGACTCGCCTAATAATTTGCATACTTGTCACTTGGCATAAAACAAAACATTTCATATAAACTACAGTAGTCTAAGCTCTCCGGCACCAACTCTTATCCACAACTACTAACATTGCATTCACCGTCAGCATTCACTGCTGTTAGGTAGCCTAGTATTAGGTTAATAAGATGTTTATTACATTGTATATGGCTTAGAACTGTAGAACTGCATGTAAACAAATACACATTATTAAAAGGATGTTTTAATTCACTACGGTGAATACGTGAAGTTAATTGGACCACTAATTGACCAATCACAATTCAACAATATTATTGGCGATTATAATAAATTAATGTGGTAGAGGTTAGATCAGATAGACCCTGTTTTATATTATTAAGCAGAACTCGTTCCCTACCCCTAACCCAAACCCTAAATCAGAAGTCCTTCTGGTCTATGTGATTTAGGTAAGACAGGTAAGACAGTCTGAACACTTTTATATGGGAGTCCCACCACGGGTGTGTACACATTATAATGAATATACATGTGAACATGTACATTGTACATGCATGTACGGCAAGATCTGTTGCCTCCAATGGAAACATGTATGTACATGCATGTATATGAGGGATCTCGAATGCTCCCCGCAAAAAGCCAGAGTCTCGCAAAATTTCGGTCAAATTTCACGGGTCTCGAAGTCTCGTTTTTTCGCAAAAAGCTGACTCAGAGTCTCGAATTTTGAAAACAAAGGAAATCGGTGGAAAAGCGTCTCGGGCTCGCAAAAATATGCCTTGTCTCGGAGTCGCGCCGGCAGTCTCGCCTTGACCATTCGATATCCCTTATATGTAGTAGTCTTCATCAGTTTGTCTACTCTAGAGAGTCGTACAAAGTGCATATTATAGCTAATTGCATAATCGTTGTCGGGTTGAAAATCATAATTAAATCATAGAAGCTGAGACCGCAAGGATGGATGGGAAATCAGTTCATGATCTGCATTACATTCAGATATATTCAATGTTCTCGTAGTTTTGAAGGTATATGAGCTATTCAACTAAGATCCTACAAGTCTGGATAAAAAGGTCGATGATTTGATGGTGTTATATGAGAGTTTTAATTTCCCAGAATTCCTTTTGGTCATAGCTTTCATGATTTTCAACCTGACAATGATTATGCAATTAGCTGTATACTTTAGTTCCCAATTTATTGTTGATCATATTTGTGACATAGATGGGGAAAAACAGCGTTAGCCCACCGAGTAGAACCTACTGGTACTTGGTAAAATATTTTTTTTCAGCAAATCCTCTCTGGAAAGAAAAATTCATGTAACTGCAGTTTTGTTTGATTTTATAATTGATACAGGATTCGTATACAATGTATTCTTCACTGGTTCAGTCACTTGTAAGGTTACAACCTTACAGTATATCGTTTAATACAGTGGCAATAAACATTACAATGAAAGTACAATAAAAATTGAAATATGTAATTCTAGATATTGTTTATGTAGTATGCCACTTTACTCCAAGGAAGGTAATGGCTAACCCAACCCCAACAAATTTCCCTTTCGCATTGGTTGTCAGTAGAACGATAATTGATTCAATAAGTTTGCAATTATTCCTGTCTACAATTGGATTTTCATTGCGAATCAGGGTTGTCAATAGAACGATAATTTATTCAATAAGTTTACAATTATTCCTGTCAACAATTGGGTTTTCATTGCGCATTGGTTGTCAGTAGAATGATAATTGATTCAATAAGTTTTGAATTGTCATTGTTAACAATTGGATTTTCATTGCGCATTGGTTGTCAGTAGAACAATAATTGATTCAATATATAAAGTTTGCAATTATTCCTGTCAACAATTGGATTTTCCTTGCGCATTGGTTGTCAGTAGAACGATAATTTATCATTCATTAGATTTCCATTACGTGCACTGGTTGGCAGTAGAACGATAATTTATTCAATAAGTTTACAATTATTCCTGTCAACAATTGGATTTTCATTGCGCATTGGTTGTCAGTAGACTGATAATTGATTCAATAAGTTTTGAATTATTCCTGTCAACAATTGGATTTTCCATGCGCATTGGTTGTCAGTAGAACGATAATTTTTCATTCATTAGATTTCCATTACGCGCACTGGTTGTCAGTAGAACGATCATTTATTCAATAAGTTTACAATTGTCATTGTTAACAATTGGATTATCATTGCGCATTGGTTGTCAGTAGAACGATAATTTATTCAATAAGTTTGCAATTGTCATTGTCAACAATTGGATTTTCATTGCGCATTGGTTGTCAGTAGAACAATAATTTATTCAATAAGTTTGCAATTATTCTACAATAATTTTCATTGCGCATTGTTGTTTTGCAATTCCTGTCAACAATTGGATTTTCATTGCGCATTGGTTGTCAGTAGAACGATAATTTATTCAATAAGTTTGCAATTATTCCTGTCTACAATTGGATTTTCATTGCGCATTGGTTGTCAATAGAACGATAATTTATTCAATAATTTACAATTATTGCGCATTGGTTGTTAGTAGAACGATAATTTATTCAATAAGTTTACAATTGTTTCTGTCGTTAATTGGATTTTCCTTGCGCATTGGTTGTCAGTAGAACGATAATTTATTCAATAAGTTTCGAATTATTCCTGTCAACAATTGGATTATCATTGGCCTTGGGCATTCAGGTTGTCAGTAGAACAATAATTTATTTAATAAGTTTCGAATTATTCCTGTCAACAATTGGATTATCATTGCGCATTGGTTGTCAGTAGAACAATAATTGATTCAATAAGTTTGCAATTATTCCTGTCAACAATTGGATTTTCATTGCGCATTGGTTGTCAGTAGAACGATAATTTATTCAATAAGTTTGCAATTATTCCTGTCTACAATTGGATTTTCATTGCGCATTGGTTGTCAGTAGAACGATAATTTATTCAATAAGTTTACAATTGTATCTGTCATTCATTGGATTTTCATTACGCGCATTGGTTGTGAGTAGAACGATAATTTATTCAATCAGTTTACAATTGTTTCTGTCATCAATTGGATTTTCCTTGCGCATTGGTTGTCAGTAGAACAATAATTGATTCAATCAGTTTGCAATTATTCCTGTCTACAATTGGATTTTCATATTGCGCATTGGTTGTCAGTAGAACGATAATTGATTTAATAAGTTTGCAATTATCATTGTTAACAATTGGATTATCATTGCGCATTGGTTGTCAGTAGAACGATAATTTATTCAATAAGTTTGCAATTATCATTGTTAACAATTGGATATCATTGCGCATTGGTTGTCAATAGAACGATAATTTATTCAATAAGTTTGCAATTATTCCTGTCTACAATTGGATTTTCATATTGCGCATTGGTTGTCAGTAGAACGATAATTTATTCAATAAGTTTACAATTGTATCTGTCATTCATTGGATTTTCATTACGCGCATTGGTTGTGAGTAGAACGATAATTTATTCAATAAGTTTACAATTGTTTCTGTCATCAATCGGATTTTCCTTGCGCATTGGTTGTCAGTAGAACAATACTTTATTCAATAAGTTTACAATTGTTTCTGTCGTTAATTGGATTTTCCTTGCGCATTGCTTGTCAGTAGAACGATAATTTATTCAATAAGTTTCGAATGATTCCTGTCAAAAATGGATTTTCATTGCGCATTGGTTGTCAGTAGAACGATAATTTATTCAATAAGTTTGCAATTGTCATTGTCAACAATTGGATTTTCATTGCGCATTGGTTGTCAGTAGAACGATAATTTATTCAATAAGTTTACAATTGTTTCTGTCATCAATTGGATTTTCCTTGTGCATTGGTTGTCAGTAGAACGATAATTTATTCAATAAGTTTACAATTGTTTCCGTCATTAATTGGATTTTCATCACGCGCATTGGTTGTCAGTAGAACGATAATTTATTCAATAAGTTACAATTGTATCTGTCATTAATTGGATTTTCAATACGCGCATTGCTTGTTAGTAGAACGATAATTTATTCAATAAGTTTGCAATTATCATTGTTAACAATTGGATTATCATTGCGCATTGGTTGTCAGTAGAACGATAATTTATTCAATAAGTTTGCAATTATCATTGTTAACAATTGGATTATCATTGCGCATTGGTTGTCAATAGAACGATAATTTATTCAATAAGTTTGCAATTATCATTGTTAACAATTGGATTATCATTGCGCATTTGTTGCGCATTGGTTGTCAGTAGAACGATAATTTATTCAATAAGTTTACAATTGTATCTGTCATTCATTGGATTTTCACTACGCGCATTGGTTGTCAGTAGAACAATAATTGATTAAATAAGTTTGCAATTATTCCTGTGGTTGTCAGTAGAACAATAATTTATTCAATAAGTTTGCAAATATTCCTGCCTACAATTGGATTTTCATTGCGCATTGGTTGTCAGCAGAACAATAATTGATTCAATAAGTTTGCAATTATTGCTGTCTACAATTGGATTTTCCTTGCGCATTGGTTGTCAGTAGAACAATAATTGATTCAATAAGTTTGCAATTATTCCTGTCTACAATTGGATTTTCATTGCGCATTGGTTGTCAGTAGAACAATAATTGATTCAATAAGTTTACAATTATTCCTGTCTACAATTGGATTTTCATTGCGCATTGGTTGTCAGTAAAACAATAATTTATTCAATAAGTTTACAATTGTATCTGTCATTCATTGGATTTTCACTACGCGCATTGGTTGTCAGTAGAACAATAATTGATCAATAAGTTTGCAATAAGTTTGCAATTATTGCGCTGTGGTTGTCAGTAGAACAATAATTTATTCAATAAGTTTGCAAATATTCCTGTCTACAATTGGATTTTCATTGCGCATTGGTAGTCAGCAGAACAATAATTGATTCAATAACTTTGCAATTATTCCTGTCTACAATTGGATTTTCATTGCGCATTGGTTGTCAGTAGAACGATAATTTATTCAATAAGTTTGCAATTATCATTGTTCAGTACAATTGGATTATCATTGCGCATTGGTTGTCAATAGAACGATAATATATTCAATAAGTTTGCAATTATTCCTGTCTACAATTGGATTTTCATATTGCGCATTGGTTGTCAGTAGAACGATAATTTATTCAATAAGTTTACAATTGTATCTGTCATTCATTGGATTTTCACTACGCGCATTGGTTGTCAGTAGAACGATAATTTATTCAATAAGTTTACAATTGTTTCTGTCACCAATTGGATTTTCCTTGCGCATTGGTTGTCAGTAGAACAATAATTGATTCAATAAGTTTGCAATTATTCCTGTCTACAATTGGATTTTCATTGCGCATTGGTTGTCAGTAGAACAATAATTGATTCAATAAGTTTGCAATTATTCCTGTCTACAATTGGATTTTCATTGCGCATTGGTTGTCAGCTAGAACAATAATTTATTCAATAAGTTTACAATTGTATCTGTCGTTCATTGGATTTTCATTGCGCATTGGTTGTCAGTAGAACGATAATTTATTCAATAAGTTTACAATTGTTTCTGTCACCAATTGGATTTTCCTTGCGCATTGGTTGTCAGTAGAACAATAATTGATTCAATAAGTTTGCAATTATTCCTGTCTACAATTGGATTTTCCTTGCGCATTGGTTGTCAGTAGAACAATAATTGATTCAATAAGTTTACAATTATTCCTGTCTACAATTGGATTTTCATTGCGCATTGGTTGTCAGTAGAACAATAATTTATTCAATAAGTTTACAATTGTTGCTGTCGTTAATTGGATTTTCCTTGCGCATTGGTTGTCAGTAGAACGATAATTTATTTAATAAGTTTACAATTGTTTCTGTCAACAATTGGATTTTCATTGCGCATTGGTTGTCAGTAGAACAATAATTGATTTAATAAGTTTGCAATTATCATTGTTAACAATTGGATTATCATTGCGCATTGGTTGTCAATAGAACGATAATTTATTCAATAAGTTTGCAATTATCATTGTTAACAATTGGATATCATTGCGCATTGGTTGTCAATAGAACGATAATTTATTCAATAAGTTTGCAATT
The DNA here is from genome assembly GCA_033675265.1 of Actinostola sp. cb2023. Lineage (NCBI taxonomy): Eukaryota > Metazoa > Cnidaria > Anthozoa > Actiniaria > Actinostolidae > Actinostola > Actinostola sp. cb2023. The sequence goes on from JAUJYZ010000548.1 coordinate 278,186, forward strand.
ATTCCTGTCTACAATTGGATTTTCATATTGCGCATTGGTTGTCAGTAGAACGATAATTTATTCAATAAGTTTACAATTGTATCTGTCATTCATTGGATATTCACTACGCGCATTGGTTGTCAGTAGAACGATAATTTATTCAATAAGTTTACAATTGTTTCTGTCACCAATTGGATTTTCCTTGCGCATTGGTTGTCAGTAGAACAATAATTGATTCAATAAGTTTGCAATTATTTCTGTCTACAATTGGATTTTCCTTGCGCATTGGTTGTCAGTAGAACAATAATTGATTCAATAAGTTTGCAATTATTCCTGTCTACAATTGGATTTTCATTGCGCATTGGTTGTCAGCAGAACAATAATTTATTCAATAAGTTTGCAATTATTCCTGTCTACAATTGGATTTTCATTGCGCATTGGTTGTCAGTAGAACGATAATTTATTTAATAAGTTGACAATTGTTTCTGTCAACAATTGGATTTTCATTGCGCATTGGTTGTCAGTAGAACAATAATTGATTTAATAAGTTTGCAATTATCATTGTTAACAATTGGATTATCATTGCGCATTGGTTGTCAATAGAACGATAATTTATTCAATAAGTTTGCAATTATCATTGTTAACAATTGGATATCATTGCGCATTGGTTGTCAATAGAACGATAATTTATTCAATAAGTTTGCAATTATTCCTGTCTACAATTGGATTTTCCTTGCGCATTGGTTGTCAGTAGAACAATAATTGATTCAATAAGTTTGCAATTATTCCTGTCTACAATTGGATTTTCATTGCGCATTGGTTGTCAGCAGAACAATAATTGATTCAATAATTTTGCAATTATTGCTGTCTACAATTGGATTTTCCTTGCGCATTGGTTGTCAGTAGAACAATAATTGATTCAATAAGTTTACAATTGTTTCTGTCGTTAATTGGATTTTCCTTGCGCATTGGTTGTCAGTAGAACGATAATTTATTGAATAAGTTTACAATTGTTTCTGTCAACAATTGGATTTTCATTGCGCATTGGTTGTCAGTGTAAACAATAATTGATTCAATAAGTTTGCAATTATTCCTGTCTACAATTGGATTTTCATTGCGCATTGGTTGTCAGTCAGAACAATAATTGATTCAATAAGTTTACAATTGTATCTGTCATTCAATTGGATTTTCACTTGCGCATTGGTTGTCAGTAGAACGATAATTTATTCAATAAGTTTACAATTGTTTCTGTCTACAATTGGATTTTCCTTGCGCATTGGTTGTCAGTAGAACAATAATTGATTCAATAAGTTTGCAATTATTTCTGTCTACAATTGGATTTTCCTTGCGCATTGGTTGTCAGTAGAACAATAATTGATTCAATAAGTTTGCAATTATTCCTGTCTACAATTGGATTTTCATTGCGCATTGGTTGTCAGTAGAAAAGATAATTTATTCAATAAGTTTGCAATTATTCCTGTCTACAATTGGATTTTCATTGCGCATTGGTTGTCAGTAGAACGATAATTTATTTAATAAGTTTACAATTGTTTCTGTCAACAATTGGATTTTCATTGCGCATTGGTTGTCAGTAGAAACAATAATTGATTCAATAAGTTTGCAATTATTTCTGTTAACAATTGGATTTTCATTGCGCATTGGTTGTCAATAGAACGATAATTTATTCAATAAGTTTGCAATTATTCTGTTAACAATTGGATTCATTCATTGCGCATTGGTTGTCAGTAGAACGATAATTTATTCAATAAGTTTGCAATTATTCCTGTCTACAATTGGATTGGATTTTCCTTGCGCATTGGTTGTCAGTAGAACAATAATTGATTCAATAAGTTTGCAATTATTCCTGTCTACAATTGGATTTTCATTGCGCATTGGTTGTCAGTAGAACAATAATTGATTCAATAAGTTTTTGCAATTATTCCTGTCTACAATTGGATTTTCCTTGCGCATTGGTTGTCAGTAGAACAATAATTGATTCAATAAGTTTACAATTGTTTCTGTCGTTAATTGGATTTTCCTTGCGCATTGGTTGTCAGTAGAACGATAATTTATTTAATAAGTTTACAATTGTTTCTGTCAACAATTGGATTTTCATTGCGCATTGGTTGTCAGTAGAACAATAATTGATTCAATAAGTTTGCAATTATTCCTGTCTACAATTGGATTTTCATTGCGCATTGGTTGTCAGCAGAACAATAATTGATTCAATAAGTTTGCAATTATTCCTGTCTACAATTGGATTTTCATTGCGCATTGGTTTGTCAGTAGAACAATAATTGATTCAATAAGTTTGCAATTATTCCTGTCTACAATTGGATTTTCCTTGCGCATTGGTTGTCAGTAGAACAATAATTGATTCAATATGTTTACAATTATTCCTGTCTACAATTGGATTTTCATTGCGCATTGGTTGTCAGTAGAACAATAATTGATTCAATAAGTTTTGCAATTATTCCTGTCTACATTGGATTTTCATTGCGCATTGGTTGTCAGTAGAACGATAATTTATTCAATAAATTTGCAATTATTCCTGTTAACAATTGGATTATCATTGCGCATTGGTTGTCAGTAGAACGATAATTTATTCAATAAGTTTGCAATTATTCCTGTCTACAATTGGATTTTCATATTGCGCATTGGTTGTCAGTAGAACGATAATTTATTCAATAAGTTTACAATTGTATCTGTCATTCATTGGATATTCACTACGCGCATTGGTTGTCAGTAGAACGAACGATAATTTATTCAATAAGTTTACAATTGTTTCTGTCACCAATTGGATTTTCCTTGCGCATTGGTTGTCAGTAGAACAATAATTGATTCAATAAGTTTGCAATTATTTCTGTCTACAATTGGATTTTCCTTGCGCATTGGTTGTCAGTAGAACAATAATTGATTCAATAAGTTTGCAATTATTCCTGTCTACAATTGGATTTTCATTGCGCATTGGTTGTCAGCAGAACAATAATTGATTCAATAATTTTGCAATTATTCCTGTCTACAATTGGATTTTCCTTGCGCATTGGTTGTCAGTAGAACAATAATTGATTCAATAAGTTTACAATTGTTTCTGTCGTTAATTGGATTTTCCTTGCGCATTGGTTGTCAGTAGAACGATAATTTATTGAATAAGTTTACAATTGTTTCTGTCAACAATTGGATTTTCATTGCGCATTGGTTGTCAGTAGAACAATAATTGATTCAATAAGTTTGCAATTATTCCTGTCTACAATTGGATTTTCATTGCGCATTGGTTGTCAGCAGAACAATAATTGATTCAATAAGTTTGCAATTATTCCTGTCTACAATTGGATTTTCATTGCGCATTGGTTGTCAGTAGAACAATAATTGATTCAATAAGTTTGCAATTATTCCTGTCTACAATTGGATTTTCCTTGCGCATTGGTTGTCAGTAGAACAATAATTGATTCAATAAGTTTACAATTATTCCTGTCTACAATTGGATTTTCATTGCGCATTGGTTGTCAGCAGAACAATAATTGATTCAATAAGTTTGCAATTATTCCTGTCTACAATTGGATTTTCATTGCGCATTGGTTGTCAGTAGAACGATAATTTATTCAATAAGTTTGCAATTATCATTGTTAACAATTGGATTATCATTGCGCATTGGTTGTCAGTAGAACGATAATTTATTCAATAAGTTTGCAATTATTCCTGTCTACAATTGGATTTTCATATTGCGCATTGGTTGTCAGTAGAACGATAATTTATTCAATAAGTTTACAATTGTATCTGTCATTCATTGGATATTCACTACGCGCATTGGTTGTCAGTAGAACGATAATTTATTCAATAAGTTTACAATTGTTTCTGTCACCAATTGGATTTTCCTTGCGCATTGGTTGTCAGTAGAACAATAATTGATTCAATAAGTTTGCAATTATTTCTGTCTACAATTGGATTTTCCTTGCGCATTGGTTGTCAGTAGAACAATAATTGATTCAATAAGTTTGCAATTATTCCTGTCTACAATTGGATTTTCATTGCGCATTGGTTGTCAGCAGAACAATAATTGATTCAATAAGTTTGCAATTATTCCTGTCTACAATTGGATTTTCATTGCGCATTGGTTGTCAGTAGAACAATAATTGATTCAATAAGTTTACAATTGTTTCTGTCGTTAATTGGATTTTCCTTGCGCATTGGTTGTCAGTAGAACGATAATTTATTGAATAAGTTTACAATTGTTTCTGTCAACAATTGGATTTTCATTGCGCATTGGTTGTCAGTAGAACAATAATTGATTCAATAAGTTTGCAATTATTCCTGTCTACAATTGGATTTTCATTGCGCATTGGTTGTCAGTAGAACAATAATTGATTCAATAAGTTTGCAATTATTCCTGTCTACAATTGGATTTTCATTGCGCATTGGTTGTCAGTAGAACAATAATTGATTCAATAAGTTTGCAATTATTCCTGTCTACTATTGGATTTTCATTGCGCATTGGTTGTCAGTAGAACAATAATTGATTCAATAAGTTTGCAATTATTCCTGTCTACAATTGGATTTTCATTGCGCATTGGTGGTAGAACGATAATTTGTTTCAATAATTTACGATATTGCGCATTGGTTGTTAGTAGAACGATAATTTATTCAATAATTGTTTCTGTCGTTAATGGATTTCATTGCGCATTGGTTGTCAGTAGAACGATAATTTATTCAATAAGTTTACAATTGTTTCTGTCGTTAATTGGATTTTCCTTGCGCATTGGTTGTCAGTAGAACGATAATTTATTCAATAAGTTTGCAATTGTTACTGTCAACAATTGGATTTTCATTGCGCATTGGTTGTCAGTAGAACAATAATTTATTCAATAAGTTTGCAATTATTCCTGTCAACAATTGGATTTTCATTGCGCATTGGTTGTCAGTAGAACAATAATTTATTCAATAAGTTTGCAATTATTCCTGTCTACAATTGGATTTTCATTGCGCATTGGTTGTCAATAGAACGATAATTGGATTTCAATAATTCCTGTTACATTGGATTATTGCGCATTGGTTGTCAGTAGAACGATAATTTATTCAATAAGTTTACAATTGTTTCTGTCGTTAATTGGATTTTCCTTGCGCATTGGTTGTCAGTAGAACGATAATTTATTCAATAAGTTTGCAATTATTCCTGTCTACAATTGGATTTTCATTGCGCATTGTTGTCAGTAGAACAATAAGATTCAATAAGTGATTCAAACTTTGCAATTATTCCTGTCTACAATTGGATTTTCATTGCGCATTGGTTGTCAGTAGAACGATAATTTATTCAATAAGTTTGCAATTATTTCATTGTGTAACAATTGGATTATCATTGCGCATTGGATGTCAGTAGAACGATAATTTATTCAATAAGTTTGCAATTATCATTGTTAACAATTGGATTATCATTGCGCATTGGTTGTCAATAGAACGATAATTTATTCAATAAGTTTGCAATTATCATTGTTAACAATTGGATTATCATTGCGCATTGGTTGTCAATAGAACGATAATTTATTCAATAAGTTTGCAATTATTCCTGTCTACAATTGGATTTTCATATTGCGCATTGGTTGTCAGTAGAACGATAATTTATTCAATAAGTTTACAATTGTATCTGTCATTCATTGGATTTTCACTACGCGCATTGGTTGTCAGTAGAACGATAATTTATTCAATAAGTTTACAATTGTTTCTGTCACCAATTGGATTTTCCTTGCGCATTGGTTGTCAGTAGAACAATAATTGATTCAATAAGTTTGCAATTATTCCTGTCTACAATTGGATTTTCATTGCGCATTGGTTGTCAGTAGAACAATAATTGATTCAATAAGTTTACAATTATTCCTGTCTACAATTGGATTTTCATTGCGCATTGGTTGTCAGCAAAACAATAATTTATTCAATAAGTTTACAATTGTATCTGTCATTCATTGGATTTTCACTATGCGCATTGGTTGTCAGTAGAACGATAATTTATTCAATCAGTTTACAATTGTTTCTGTCATTCATTGGATTTTCACTACGCGCATTGGTTGTCAGTAGAACAATAATTGATTAAATAAGTTTGCAATTATTCCTGTGGTTGTCAGTAGAACAATAATTTATTCAATAAGTTTGCAAATATTCCTGTCTACAATTGGATTTTCATTGCGCATTGGTAGTCAGTAGAACAAATAACTTTGCAATTATTCAATGGACATTTTGCAATTATTCCTGTCTACAATTGGATTTTCATTGCGCATTGGTTGTCAGTAGAACGATAATTTATTCAATAAGTTTGCAATTATTCATTGTTAACAATTGGATTATCATTGCGCATTGGTTGTCAATAGAACGATAATATATTCAATAAGTTTGCAATTATTCCTGTCTACAATTGGATTTTCATATTGCGCATTGGTTGTCAGTAGAACGATAATTTATTCAATAAGTTTACAATTGTATCTGTCATTCATTGGATTTTCACTACGCGCATTGGTTGTCAGTAGAACGATAATTTATTCAATAAGTTTACAATTGTTTCTGTCACCAATTGGATTTTCCTTGCGCATTGGTTGTCAGTAGAACAATAATTGATTCAATAAGTTTGCAATTATTCCTGTCTACAATTGGATTTTCATTGCGCATTGGTTGTCAGTAGAACAATAATTGATTCAATAAGTTTACAATTATTCCTGTCTACAATTGGATTTTCATTGCGCATTGGTTGTCAGCAAAACAATAATTTATTCAATAAGTTTACAATTGTATCTGTCATTCATTGGATTTTCACTATGCGCATTGGTTGTCAGTAGAACGATAATTTATTCAATAAGTTTACAATTGTTTCTGTCATCAATTGGATTTTCATTGCGCATTGGTTGTCAGTAGAACAATAATTGATTCAATAAGTTTGCAATTATTCCTGTCTACAATTGGATTTTCCTTGCGCATTGGTTGTCAGTAGAACAATAATTGATTCAATAAGTTTGCAATTATTCCTGTCTACAATTGGATTTTCATTGCGCATTGGTTGTCAGTAGAACAATAATTTATTTAATAAGTTTACAATTGTTTCTGTCGTGAATTTGATTTTCCTTGCGCATTGGTTGTCAGTAGAACGATAATTTATTTAATAAGTTTACAATTGTTTCTGTCAACAATTGGATTTTCATTGCGCATTGGTTGTCAGTAGAACAATAATTGATTTAATAAGTTTGCAATTATCATTGTTAACAATTGGATTTTCATTGCGCATTGGTTGTCAATAGAACGATAATTTATTCAATAAGTTTGCAATTATCATTGTTAACAATTGGATTATCATTGCGCATTGGTTGTCAATAGAACGATAATTTATTCAATAAGTTTGCAATTATTCCTGTCTACAATTGGATTTTCATATTGCGCATTGGTTGTCAGTAGAACGATAATTTATTCAATAAGTTTACAATTGTATCTGTCATTAATTGGATTTTCACTACGCGCAATGGTTGTCAGTAGAACGATAATTTATTCAATAAGTTTACAATTGTTTCTGTCACCAATTGGATTTTCCTTGCGCATTGGTTGTCAGTAGAACAATAATTGATTCAATAAGTTTGCAATTATTTTCTGTCTACAATTGGATTTTCCTTGCGCATTGGTTGTCAGTAGAACAATAATTGATTCAATAAGTTTGCAATTATTCCTGTCTACAATTGGATTTTCATTGCGCATTGGTTGTCAGCAGAACAATAATTTATTCAATAAGTTTGCAATTATTCCTGTCTACAATTGGATTTTCATTGCGCATTGGTTGTCAGTAGAACGATAATTTATTTAATAAGTTTACAATTGTTTCTGTCAACAATTGGATTTTCATTGCGCATTGGTTGTCAGTAGAACAATAATTGATTTAATAAGTTTGCAATTATCATTGTTAACAATTGGATTATCATTGCGCATTGGTTGTCAATAGAACGATAATTTATTCAATAAGTTTGCAATTATCATTGTTAACAATTGGATTTATCATTGCGCATTGGTTGTCAATAGAACGATAATTTATTCAATAAGTTTGCAATTATTCCTGTCTACAATTGGATTTTCCTTGCGCATTGGTTGTCAGTAGAACAATAATTGATTCAATAAGTTTGCAATTATTCCTGTCTACAATTGGATTTTCATTGCGCATTGGTTGTCAGCAGAACAATAATTGATTCAATAAGTTTGCAATTATTTCTGTCTACAATTGGATTTTCCTTGCGCATTGGTTGTCAGTAGAACAATAATTGATTCAATAAGTTTACAATTGTTT